>WTSP01019432.1:0-16478 GCA_025331215.1 Actenoides lindsayi | reverse complement strand
AAACCAAACCAAACCAAACCAAACCAAACCAAACCAAACCAAACCAAACCAAACCAAACCAAACCAAACCAAACCAATCTTTTCCACTGGCAAAGTTCCCTGGTAATGAGATTATGTCTAAGAGATATTTTAAACGTAAGCAATATTGCCTATTTTAAATGAAATCCCAGCTCTCTTGTGCCTTTGGAGGTGATGAACTGAGCTCCCTGAAACCAACAGTTCTTGAGATATCCATATTCAAATCAAAACAATTAACTAGACTTTCATCAGCTACATTTGCTCCCCCAGATCTCAGCTCATTTAGGCTAGTAAATTAAAGGTTTTTTCTTTCCAACATGTCTTAGGCAGTGACAAAACCAGAAGGCTCTGGAGTATGGTTGAGCACATATTTACATTTGGCAGTTTCTTGTTCAAGTCACTTCACATTCTGCCATGACCCAGGTCTGCCTGATCTGTTATTCTCATGAGATCTATCGTGTTTTACAGTGGAGACTTCTGAAGAGTACACCTATTCCAGTCAGAGGGTCTTAGCCAACCTCTTTCGAAAGTCAGGGAGAGGTTCACTTTTGGAACCTCCCATGATGAACTTTTTGTCTGTGATAAGAGAGGTTGTCACCAGCAGGAGCTCGGTGGCTACCTTACTTATTGGAAATACTGCAATAGCAGTGTTTATAAATTAAAACAGTCTACAACTCACTGGTCCTTGAATGCCTTCACCTTGCTCTTCTCTGGCCTAATGCTTACAGAGGTTCATCTATAACAGGAGTTACGGTGACAGTATCAAGGCAGGACACATTTTTGAGCAACGTTCATGGTGAGAGCACACCAACGTTTCTCTTTGGTTCTGTGAACTTCTTCAGCCACGTACCTTTAGTGCTGGGATCCCAAACAGTGTTTTGAGGGCTTGAGCAATGTGCCCTTAGGACATACCCATGGCATTGAGAAGTACATTAGATAAAATTTCAAACTATTGCTTCACTAGCTTCTTGTGAGCAGTAGATCATTTGATCATGTTCCAGACTGTAGGCTTAGATTGGTGGCATTCTTTTTGCTCCAGCAGTAGAAATAAATCTCCCAGATAGAATGTATAATGTTAGTTTTCATAAAAAGAGGAAAAAGCATGAACCAGTTCACAAGTTGGCTTTCAGTTAGTTCTACATATTAGCAGTCACAAAAATGAGGTTTATGGCCTCAGGCACTGTATTCAAGCACTTCATCTTTCCAAGTAGCAACCCTATTTTTGCTTCCCTCCAGGCACACACACTCACAGGGCAATCACGTTGAATTCTCAATTCAAGTCTGAACAGTTAGCTCAGCTTTTCTCTCAACAAACCACATTATAGAAAATTTAGGGAAAATCAGGCAGTTACAGAAAATCACAAAAGCTAGGTTTTGGTAACATGATAGCTCTAGGGTTCGAGATAAGAAAATCAAACAGCTGATCAAGAGTAATCTGTGATACAGAAGTCTTGTTTGATGCCGTCTTCTAATAGATGTTACAGACTCTGTGTGAAGTGAGACAACGGTCCCAGCTCTATAGCTAAAGGCCAGGGGTCCAAATAACAAAGTTGCAAATGCAGTTAGACTTTTATTGATAGGTTTTGGCAGATAGATTATGGTTATGCTGGAACTGGGGATTTGAAGAAGGTACCTCCAGCTCAGGTTGAGGTTATCAGTGAAATATTCCTACTGTCGATGCTGTCCTGGGCTGGCAATGGTTTTAGAACCTTTTTCAAGGAGCTGGATTTGTTTTTCAGAAGAATAAAGGCCAGATAGGCTATTTTGTATCATGGAGAGTTATCACCTATTGTTGATGCAAACCAGAATGTTAACGATACTGTCATGTTGTGTATCAAACAGGTAGGTAGGGACAGCATGTTCTGAGGCCTCTGAAGACCTCCAGCAAGGACCAAAGAAAATATCCTCAGCAGCTTTTGGGCCTGGGCCAGATTCTCTTGAAGAGTAAAGTGGTTCTTTTGATTTTCTAGCATTTGCTTTAACCATAGTATATTGTAAGGTAAGAATAATTGCAAACCAAACCCTTGGTGTAATAATGTGACCACAAAATATAATGTTAATAGCACATTCTGTACCGTCTATTACTTAACATAAGTGAAAAGGAGGGGTTTTTTTTTGTGTTACATAATTATTGTTTCCATTTTATTGATTGACAAATCAAGGCCCAGAAAGGCTATGTGATACCTTACAGACATGCAGAGCTTCCTCATCCGAGTCAATTTTTGTCAGTCCTGTTCCCATAGGTCAAGCGTTCAGCTCATTAAAATGTTCCACCATCCCAATTCAATGACCTTGTGGGCAATCTTTGCAGAGGCTAATGACTTATTTAACGTCGCCATTGATCTGCCAGGTATGGTCTCTTTGAGCTAGAAGATCTGTAAATACAGCTTAATCATTCAAAGGGCTTAAGTAGCTACTGCATTACTGCAGTTTTGTGTTGATGTAATATTATTTGGTTCATATGAGATTACTGAAGAATAACACTGTGATTTAATATCTACTAGCTAGTCTTTCAAGCACCTCAGGCTCATCACACCCTATTTTCAGAGGTGCTGCTATCTAGTGCCCATGGGCTGCATGAACATTAGTTTGGGCTGGTGGCTAGTCAGAATTTCTGTGTCTTGCCATGCTGTTGTGATGACTTCGTGCACAGCCGATCTAGATCAGCATATACATAGAGAGAGATTAATGGGAAAAAAGCAATCCATACAGAAAACTTGGCATTTGTGCACACAAATACTCACATCCCTGGAAAAGTGACCTAGAAAGATGACTTTTCTTTCCAGAATCTTTAGTCAATGGTACGTTAAGGAGCTTGCTGTTCTTTTCCTTAAAGACTTCTGTCTCCCGTGTGAACAGCCAGAGAAACATGCTCCCATTTACCTCTGGCAAAACTAAAAATATGTGATTGCGTTCATACTCCTTATACTTCAATTATATTTCATGGTAATATTTGCTACTTAAATATTACGCAAGCTTTGCCCAGTTTAATGACTGTTTGCTCCTGCTCACAAAATTTCAAGGTTAGCACAAGGTCAAGCTGCACTTTGCTGAAGAAGCCAGTTACAAACTTCACTGATGTAGTTAATCAGGTGATGTTTTTCTGGTCGCTTTTCTGGAGTAGCAGGAAGTTAGCTGAGCACACAACCCATTGATTACTCCTGAATTCCTCATCTTCACAGGTAAAATATAGATAATATTACTCCTGTGTCTCTCTTTCCTATTGTCATATTTGACCTAAGAACTCACTTCTTGCTTAAACATAATGAAATTGCATTAGCCTGATGGCAAATAAAGTAGGTTTCCTTTTAGGTGAGAATTTTAGCTGCTTCTGGTAGTTTCTAGAGACAGGCCCTGAGGCAGACATTCTGTGAGTGACAGAGCACGGACAGATGGACTTCTCGGCTGGATTCTGTTTGCACTGGATTTCAGGGAGCCCTGGCCCTAAAGCAGGAAACATCAATTCTCTGAGTGGTCCTTTGGCTTGCCAGTCTTCCATCTCTGATTGTTCTTCAATGGTTCAGGACCAAATTAATGATTTTAGACAAATAGTTACCTTGTATGCATGGTAAAATACTTGAAAACATTCAGCAGGCATGTTTGGATGCCAACGGTCACGCATTTCCCCAATAGCAATGTGGATTCAACTGACCACAGTGAAGATAAAGAGCCAAAATAGTTGATTGAGTTAATAATGCACAGGCTGAAGTATTTTTTATGTAGCATTCACAAAATAATATCACATTATGACCTGTCTGGTCAATTGCCCATGAATTATGGAGAATTCAAATAAGCTTTGCTAGGGTAGGATGCGCACACCAACACGAGCAGCAACGTGGCAATTGGTTTTACAATGACATTCATGGCACGAGAAATGAGTCAAGTGTGAGTAGAAGTGTCCGAAGTTTTCCATCATATTCCTGTCTTTTAAATATTTACCTGAAATGCTGCCATCATTTTCACAACAGACTTTGCAGGTTCTCTGACTTTACAATTTGTATGAGACGTTCCAGCAGGAGGAAGAAAAAAAAAGTCATCTGCGCTTGTTTAGGAGGCAGAAAGGAGCCCGTAAAGTTTAGGAAAGCAGCAGTGCAGCCCCTTTGAGGTACAGTCAGGTGTGAGGCAAGATCAGAGACCCCCCAGAAGAGATGCTGGAATAGCAGCGTGTGCCTACACAACTCACTGCCACGGCTCTATGCAGCAGGTGCCTATTTAAATAATGAAAGTTCTAACCCCAGTGTTCACTGCAGGAGCTCTTTGAATTTTCCCCCCCAGTCACGTGCTGATGATCAAGCAGTGTACAGTTGGCCTGGTGCCTCTGAACCACTGGAGTCGGGTTGTGAGAAGGTCCCCTTAGAACATTTCACTGACGAGGGTTTGCACTGCCTGGAGCAGAAAATCACTCGCCTAACTACAGCCTTTCTGACATCATTGCTAAGCAAACCCTGAGAGAGCGTTTTAGGTTTGTGTTTAAGGAAAAAAGATGTTTGCCTTGATGTGAAATGTTGAGCTGTACTCTCTGGAGTAGAGAGTAATCTTGATCCACTGGAAAAAAAACCCCTCAGAATTGTAAAATCCGACAATTAGATACTGTAATTAAAATTAGCTATTGTAATCACAATTGGATATTGTAATCTGCAATATAGATATTGAAATCTGCAATATAGATATTGTAAAATAGATATTATAATCTACACAAAATGGATATTGTAATGTACATAACCTCATCTGGAAATCACTACATGTAAGAACAGAAGTAGCTGAAGTCTCGTGTGGAGGCGGTTCGTAACCTATGCTACCTCCTCTCAGATTAATAGCACCTTCATCTCTGAAAGAATATTAATCATCATTAATGGGCTGGGTTCCAGGCTTCTGCCACCATTGTATTTCTGATTATTAAGGACTCACAGAGTTAAGATATATGGGCTGTGAATGCTGGTTCACTAACTAGGCTTCAGCCAGTTACAAAGATCGAAGCTGCAGACTTGGGTGCTCTGCAAAAGTCTCATTTTTCTGAGATTTGAATGGGGTTTTTTTACATATTTGATACTTTTAACTTAATTGACAACAGAATCACTACACAGCAAAATATATTTTTTAAGTATGTATGTTATTGAGTGTGTATATATGCATGTTAAGATTTCAGTGTGGTTTTTCCACTTTGCAGCCCAAGGCCTCCTGCAGCTGGACTTCTAGAAGAAGAGAAGACCACAAGTTTTATTTCTCTGTTCATCAAGATAACTTTAGCTAAATAAATAGTTACTTGTACTGAGATTTTGTTTAACCAATTCCCCGGGGGTTTTGGTTGTGAAATTTAGATTAGGCTTCAAAGCAAACTTTAAGTCATCTCCAGGCAGAGTAATTTCCTCTAGTGCTCTAGGCCACATTTATATGCAGTTAGAAGTATCCAATAAATATTGCATTTTTTATCCGTGTAAACATGGTCTTTTTTTTTTTTTTATAGCAAACAAGAGAAGCTGATGGGCATTGACTGTTCATATTTTCTTTCCTATTACCTGAGAACTGCAAGTCCTCTAGTGACTTTTAAACCTAGGTTGGTAACAGGCTCTAAAATACATACGAATTTACTATTTTCAGTGTATGCATTTTAAGTAATTAATGAAGATTTGCTAAATTAATCGCAGGTGCCATTCGCATTAGAATGTCCTGCATATTACCCATAGTTATGTCAAACCCCACTTTTTAAAATGAAAGCTGTAGGTTGGCCGAGTGCAGAGCTCTCAGCTCCCTTGTGTCTACGGTGCGGTATTTAATTTCAAGATCACCTGGGATATTTTGCACAGAATAGATGATGCTGTCTGCATAAGGAGCTACTGGGCTCTGTTGTCATCCCCTGCAATGTCCCAAGCTCTCAGTTGCCAGACAAAGCCTTGAGAGCAGTGAAAAGCAGCATCTCTTCTCCCATCACAGCTTCAGAAACAGAACAGTTGTTTTGGCTCTAGTTTAAGAAAAACACCTACGGGGCTGATACCTGTCATGAAGAATATTAACCAGAACACACAGAAGTTAGTAAATAAATAAGCAACGAGGTCTTATGACTGTATACAATACTTCAACAAACAGGACTGTGAGTCCTGACTGCAGTCTGTTCTTAGTACACAAACTTCTGGCTCAAAACTAGAAGGGCCTGCAGTGAGGATGTGGTTTTCTAACTTCAGAGCAGGAAGCCAGGTCATGGCTGAGATAATTAAGGGAAGCTCCTGAGTGAGATAGTAGGGCAAATTAAAGGACAGGCATCTTTACCTTCCTCATTAACACAAGTATCCTTTCTGGTGGAGAAGACTGAACGCTAGGTTTTCCATAAAGCAAGCTCTGGCCAATGTTTAAACGGGATCAGACTGAACCCTAAGTTTTCCAGAGAGCATGTTCTGGCCAATGTTTAAATAGGATCTAAAGCATAAAGCAGCCAGCAGCTTTGAAAGCCAGTTGGAAACTGGAGCTGCCTGTTCACTATGGGAGGAACACCAGCTACCAGGGGAATCTGCTCTGTTTACTTTCAAGGGTATTGTTAGTCAAGTGGAACGAAAAGTGCATGGAGCAAAATGCTCGGCAAATGAAGGACCTTTGCTGTTGTAGCTCAGTCAATCAGAAATACTGTTTCCTGGAGAATAAACAAGTTTTCTTCTGATAAAGTGTTCTTACAAAGGAACCAGAAGCGATGTCACTATCATAAAGAATGGGAACCTATAAATAGAAAGAACTCTTGTGTCAAAGATGCACCTACATATAAGAAAGACGGAATTAAAAGTATTTTTTATCTCCCAAATACAGCACAACTGGGCAAGCTGCTGAGTTCTGTCTGAACAAGCCGGACCCAGATCTTAAGTGATATTTGTCATCATGGCAACATCATCTTCACATGAAGGAATATAAGAGCCACGTATTTTTCAAGCAAAAAGCAAGAAGACTGTGCTTCTTTGGGGTTTTGGGGCGACAAAAAACCCCAACAATATAATGGAAAAAGTAATCAGACAGTCACTACGAGCTATCGCCAGAATCAACCCCAGGGCACAGTGTGTGTACTCTGTGCACAGGCAGGTAGGCCAAGACACATCCAGGTGTTCCACAGAAGAAAGCAGGCTCATGTCAGATGAAATGGCCCAACAGACTTGAACCAAGTCCAGAGTCAAACTATCCAAATTAGGCAGCTAAAAGGTAAAATTATTGAAAAAAAAGGAATAGTGGCACAAGAAAGCAAAACCTACTTACAATCCTAATTTAAAGAATAAACCAAAAGGTAGATGTTTAACCTTACTTTGTTCTGTATTTCTTAGCACCTTCCCATGGTGGCAGAGCAACTCTTGTGCTTTCACTGCTGTATACGCACAGACCACCTCCCTTCCCTGCCTTGGCTGCGCTGTGGCTCCCTACTAAGAAAAAGTCCCAGAAGTGATTTATTTCCTGTGGCAGTCCTCCCTTTTTCTCTTTCCTCTCTGCCAATCCTCGGTAGATTTTACAGGCCGTGGCTGTATTTGTCTGTATTTATCATTTGTCCCAAAGCTTCGACGTTACAGACCCGAAGTTCACCTCATGATATCAGATTCAGTCGTGCTGAGCAGCAAGAGACCCCACGTGCCTTTGTGCTCTCCTGTCATCATCACTGAGAGCATTCCTGGTCTCCACGGCCGTCTCTTTGAGCAAAGGAAATATCTAGGCCCTATATTTGATCTTTTATTTAACCCTTTATATCAGTCTTGACAAAAAAACAACACGATCTGTCCTGAGCTAACTTGCAAGTGTTCAGAGCTTTTGATGATCCTGAATTTGCTGAGTTCGGGTGATGCAGCTGTGGCTGTCAGTACATGAAAAAATATTAATATCTGTGTCAACTATTTTGGACACAGTCCAAAAGACAGTCTCAGCACGTGCAAGGACATTATAGAATGCCCTCTCAAACTGGGTTTGCTTGTCTTCAGGTGAATAATTTCTTCCGTCAGCTCAAACATCCAGAAATTGTTTGGGAGATGTAAAATTCCAGCACAAGCCTTGAATAGGTATTCTTGAAAACCCCCAAATATTCCAATGAAATGTTGAAAAATTGGCTGACAGTCTAAGAAGGACTGAAATAAACTGTTAATCCTGTGATTCCTCTCTCAGCTATAGTGTTAATCTGAAATACATTTCCTCACTTATTTTTTTCTGGTCCTCTGTCGAGCTTTGCTCAGAATAACCCCTATAAAACTGTTGCATATGATTTCCAGTTCACATAGCAAGTTTCGCAGACTTTCCACTTCTGCATCACCAGTTTTCCTTGAATTATTCAGTCCCTCCAGTCAATGGCTACCAGCGTGCTGCACGTGCGAGCCAGGATCTGTTACAGCTTCATTCACTTTGTGCCATCTCTCAGGCATTTTTAAATTCAGATTTTCCTAAGTGCTTTCCTAAGCTCGTGTTGAAGCCCGGTAAACAAGCTGTGGAGGATCAGCCACCATTAACACAATCTGTCTATCCTGCACCAGAGAGCCCTCGAAGGGGATTTCCAGCGTGACGCTGCAGAGCGTCTTGGCTTTTTGGAACGCTGCACAGTGAGGTGCAGAGAGTCTTCCCTATGCCAGCACAAGCAACAGCTTTGGTACCGCTTGCTGCGGAATCTGCTGCAGAAAGATTCAGCGAATGACAGTTGTTTAGGAAGAGTAAGCACTGTTTACTTTCTTGCTGTAGTTTTCCCCCAAACTCACACACCATATCAGCTCTACTAATCACATTATTCTGGTTTACAGCCTTGTGATGACAACCATTCCAAAAATCAAGTCTGTTTTAACTCGTGTCTTTTCATTCCAACTTTCATAGCTCGGAGAACGCTCCTAAGCAGGGAACCTTTTCTAGGTACAAATGATTCATCATCACCCTTGAGGCAACAAGCTTAATGTCTGATCTGCTTTCATATGAACGTCTCCTACCATCTTTCTGGTGAATTCTGTCTCAGCACACTTTCTGTTCAGGAGCTGGCACTGATGACTCAACCTCACAGTCACTTCTTAGCTTCACAGATACTCATCTTAACCACCTTCAAGGAAACTGTGAACATCTGTACATCTGCTTCTGTATTGTTCTCCATCACTGCATGTGGTATGGCTCTGTTGCAATGACTCTAAAGGATCCAGTGAGTCATCTTTCTGAAAACTGATTTTTCTCTAGATGCTTTATCAGCCTGAGGACTGGTGGGAAGTTCCTGATTAAAATTGCTATAGTCATAAGAGGGCCATACACCTCTAGGAAGAGCTCTGTCTTCTTGACATACATTTTCTAGGAGACAACATGGGATCATGACCATCCTATTCCTTCATTTCATCATCATCTGAACAGGATGATTCGATAACCGAGATCTGTTCCTTTTCACATGTTTGAACACGTAATGGCTACATCTCAGCTGCAGGACCCATAACTGCTTCCCATGTCTTGGATCTGCACCTTTGTGAGCTTCAGCTCCACTCCTGCTCCAGCTTGTGCTGAAGATCTAGACATTCACCACCCTTTCCCTGAGCTTTGATTTTGTGGGGAGGGAAGCTGGGTGTTCAGGCAGCAGAAGTGTCTTGGCAGAATTCAACCAAACTCTCAGTCTAGGTGATCGAGATGTGAAAGGTGCACACCCAGCCACGCACTTTCTGCACAGCTTAAACAGAGCCCACCTGCCTTCTTCTGCTGTAGTCCTAGAATAAGTCACTATTCAGATATTAAAGGCAAAGTGGTATTACTCTGCAACATGAGCACTCTTGCCTTACACGGGATTTAAGTGTTTCCTGCTGAGTTACCAAAACAAGTTCAATACTTAATAAACAACTCTGAAATTCATTCTGTCCTTGGTTTTGTTTTTGTTTTGTTTTGTTTTTTTTCACTTGGGTCTCTGTCTAGTATCTTTGTCACCAAGAATCAATGTCACTTACAGGTTGTAGCAAATTTTTTGTTGCTTTGGAGAAGACAAGAATATTTGGGGGATTTTTACATGAATAATTTCATGTGACTTCATCATTCTCTCAACGAGACAATGCCTTCTCTAAATATTTGATAATCTGATTTATAGTATCTGATCACATGGACATTACAAATGTGTTAACCGGTCTCCTAATGCCATCGCATTCAGGAATTATTAATTACTCTTTGTCTTCAGACTTCTTCAGACTTCAGAGTTTCAGTTTCCACAGAGGGACGTGGTCTGAAATTTGCAGCTAGTTTCTGGAGAATCAACTTGGACTCGTAATTCTAGCCACAGCTGACAACCCAGAGATGATACCTTGGTCCTTTCTCGGAGAGAAAGGGAATGTCTGCAACTGCGGAACTGCAGCTCAGTGCCACAGTTTCAATCTCATTGAGAAAATTTTGATAAAGGATAAGAACAGGGTATCAGCAACCCAGCCTGAGCCAAAGGAAAATTGCCATTCTTTATATTCTTTAAAAGATCAGAACTGGAAGACAGTTTTACAGGGTTTTTTTGATGCTGCAGAGAGTGATAACACCCGAACACCATGAATTTCATGAACTGTTGTCCTCTCTTCACCTCAGCTCCCACCCCTTTCCTCAGCTTCAGAACACAAAGCCTTCACCATAGCCCTGAAAATATTTTGTTGCCTGTTTTCAAATAGCCAGTGAAGCACAAACTAGTATTTGCCACCTGTCAGCTTTCACCTGAGAAACTCAAAGCAATTAAGAAAATGTATCCTATTAGATATACAGAAGGAACAAATCATGGGGAATTATTTGCATCTCACTGGCAGATGTATCGAGACTCAGGTACCTTCAGCAAGCCAACAGCAGGGCTAAGCCTGGACCATTCTGCCCTCCATCCTCTGTTCTAACTATGCCACATACAGAAACTGTGAGAAACTACGAGAAGCTTCAGACAGCAAGGAGGATGCCTTTAGGGAAGAGCTGACTTCTCCCATTCTCCTATGCACGTGTTTGGCTAACAATAGTTTTAACTATTGAACGGTCCACGCTGAACTTACGCTCATGTTTCCTTGCTTGCATTGCAGTTGCATAGGTTTTATTGGTACTATTATTCAACAGTTAGCCTAATATAACTTTCAAATGCATAGCTTACCTGTAATTTTGCTTTAAATTAAATATAGGCATTCAATATTTGTTTCTAACTTCTCATTTTTCATTAAATCCATGCAATTCTTTAAAATTTAATAACGTGAGCTTTTTTGAAACCATTTGAGAATATGGGTTATGTAGTTAAAACACTGTGCAAATAATTCATATGATCAGACTAATATAACTTCAGTGTTATAGTCACTTTTAAAATTTTGGGATTGTAATTCAGCTACCAGGAATCCATAACCAATTGTCTTCACATGGTCCTGGGTGACTATTCCTTCCATAATGAATGAGTCTGGAAACCTCCTGTTCTCAGACTACATTATAGTACATAAAATAAATTAAGTTGCAGTTTTACCTGACAATTTTCTTACTGCAGTGTCAGTTGGAATGTGGATTCTAGGTTCTGTTTGTATTACTGCATGTGCTGTTTAGAGAGCAGGGAGGGCTCAATAGCTCACTTATGGGTGAAACACCTTCCTGAGAGATACCAATATGTGGAATTTATCTCATTGATATAGGAGATACCTCATCACAAACAAAAACCCCCAAAAACCAACTCATGGGTTGAGGAAAAGACAAAACAAAGAGAAACAAGTGATGCAAAATTCAATTCCTCACCACCAGCAGACCAACACCTCGAGCAACAGCAAAACTCCCTCTCCTCATAGGAGCTACTATGAAGAAAATCAACCCTCCTCCAGGCCAAATCAGTACACTTATTGAAACAGAATTACCAAACACCTGCCTGTAGAATAACCTGAGTACAAATCCATGCAGTATTTGCAAATAAGTATCATGTATTTTCAGTTACAGTTGACCATAGGGATTATTTTATTATTAAATTCTTATTTTTCAAGAGAATTATTTACATATATAGACTTATGGGCATTAATTAGGTTTTTAAGGAAATCAACCATTAGGTAATGAGGCAAATTTTGTTTTGGCTCAAGGATGTAACCCCTAAATTTAGGATAAATATTCTATTTGGAGCACTTGAAATACATTTCTGAGTGAACAGGGAAAAAGAAAGGCAGAAAAAAGCTGGGGTCATGGTCCACAAATAAACACTGAAGAGTTCAGGAAAACATACTAATGTTGGGGCAGCAGTTATCAACTCATGCTAATTTTGACAGATGCACAGTTCTGTTTAGTGGAAGGGATTGTTTACCTTATTTGTACTCACTGGTGGCTTCTAAAAATATCCTAAAAAAGGCAGTGAAGTTTAATGACAATCTCTTGCAGCTGAAAAGGGACAAAGGCCTAAGAAATGGGATGGAAGAAAGTCCTAGAAGATATTCTAATGCCAACAGCAAACAGTGCCTGCTTACTTGTCCCACTGGCTGAAACCTGGCCTTAAAGACAAGGTGCCAAGAACCTCTGTTGACTTTGATGGCACCAGTATCTTGCTCACTCTATTTTGTTTCTCGAAGAAATTAAAAGTATTCAAAGCCATGATGGTTGCAGCCTACAAGTAATTTCTAAGTGGCTGAAGAAACTGAGATGATCAGGACTGCTTATTTATTTTTCTTTTAAAATGAGAGCTAGACACATCAGAGCGAATATATTCGATTCAGATAAAACAACAGATGCTGCTGAGAAGGTCAATAAGGAACTCCTGTTTACTCTCTACCAATACAAGACCCAAAGCGTTTGATGAAATAGAAAAAGCAATATACTTTTACACAGTTTGCAATTAACCTGTGGGACTGGCTGTCACGTAATATCAGTGTGCTCGAGAGTTTAAGAGCCTTTGAAAAAGAGATGACATTTTATCTGAGTAATGACAACATCCACAGTTGATTTAGTAAAAAAAATATAATATTTTGGACAGGATGCAAACCCCCATACTTCAGGATATTAACCAGTTTCCGTTGAAAAGATTGGAAGAATTTCTGTCTGGAGAGATCTTTTAAAAATTCTCAGTGTGTTGCAGAGTTAATTTTGCAGTGCCCACAGCCAGCCAGACACTGTGCCCACAATTGTGCAGTGTTGCATCGGTGCTGGATGGGCCACTGACAGTGCCTTGCACTCATTGTATCCAGAGATACAAGAGTCCCACTAAAATTATACTCTTTGTATTACTGTAAAGCACACAGTTTCCTTCTGGAAGGCTTTCCAGGCTCTAATTTACTATTGGGTTTACATTTGTATTATTTTCTGGATATCAGAATTTAATTAGGCTTTTAAATGGTAGAATTAGTCTCTGAAAGCTGGAAGACTCTTTTAGAGTTTTAATACATGCAAGATTTTGGTCTCTTGCTTGCTGCTTACAAGGTAAATAATATTTCACTTTTTCTTATCAACAGAATTCACTGTTTTCCCTATTGTGTCTCTTACATTCTTCGACGTGACTTTCTCCTGTGACTATTCTTGCTCTAAACTTTTTTGTTACTGAACAGAATGGAAGCTTTATTCAGTCCCCTCTCTTTCCGTGGTGTTCCATTGTCTGGTTGTTTTGTAAAGAATTGTAAATGCGAGAAACTGTTCATTAAAATAATCCTTTCAGTTCCTCCATCCTTCAGTTCTCCAGATACACACGCACACACGCACACACAGAGGCATGCATTGTACCTGCAGTTATCAAGAGAAAAAATAAACTTTCAGAAGTCTGCTGTAGCCTACATAGAAACCTTCACCTTTTTGCATTTTTTTTTCTTCTTAGTAAAAACTAAGGGTAGACAGGAAAGGTGAGCCTGGGAACAAAAGGATTTACTAAAAAATTTCAGTGTTTTCCCTTGTTGAGGAGAAGGGAAAGGGCTCCAAAAGTCACTTCAGAAGGTGAAAGGCTTGAACAACGAGCCAAAATTACTGATGTCACACTGCTTTTGCTTGTTGAATCCAAAGGCTTGACCCTTAGCCTTTCATTTCCCAAGCTACTGACTTAACTCCAACCTATTGAACTGTTCTGGAAATGGTTGTCTAACAATTTAATCCAGTAAAATAATTTGAATAGCTAACTAGGAACTAGGCACAGAATGGGACTGACCCCATAGGTGGGGTTAGGACACTTGCCTGTTGCACAGGGTGACTGCAGGCTTCTGTCTGTGACTCCAACTCTGCTTTTTTCTCTGGTTTGTTGGTTACTCTGCTCTTGGGGAAGAGATGCTGAGGTCTACAAAGCACACCGTGCTAAGCTGTTGCTCTGACTTACCCTTTTCAAAAGTCCATCTCTAATGACACTTTATGGAAAGCAGACTCCTAAGACTAAATGACTATCTGTGTTGTTGTTTCTTAACATCACATTTATTCTGAATGTAAATGAGAGTATCTGAGTATTTGATGAAATTATCATTGAAACGACATGTTCTGTAACCCCATTAAATCTGCATTTTCAGACAAAAATATTCTGTTGGAAAATTCCCAAATGGCTTTCATAGTTAATACATCCTGTTTTCTTGTTTTTTTCTTAGAACACCTAAAATAACAACAAATTGCACTCTGTATTTTATCAGCTCAATAGCACTATCCCAGCATTCATGAGCCCTTATATATTCATGTCCTTCTCCTCTTTGCAGCATATACATTTTGATTAATAGCATAATGAATAACCATCAAACATTGCAACCAGATAGAAAATTCTGTGGTCAGATTCTGCAAGGAGTTTTAGTGCATCGATGGTCTTAATACAATCAAGATGCAATGAGATGACTGAAAAGAAACCAACCCTGATATGTGTTCATGCAAGTGATTGCTGAGGACCCAAGCTCTTAACGTGTCCAAGGAAATACTGTGTTAACAGGATTATATAATATACTGTGTTATTAGATAGTTCTATAGTATGCTGTATTATATAAAATACTGTGTTAACTAGACAGTTACACAAAGGCATGAGCTGTCTGTGGCATAAAACCTCCCCCATATAGGATGTTCTCAACATTGCATTACTCTTTGGACAGTAAGGGAGGTATGTCACTGTAGGGTGATGGTAGAAATACCTCTCTGAGCAAGAGTTAGTTTTCTATTTTGCCATCTGTCAGTGACCTGTTATCTCACTACAGACAAAATTCCACTGGTTTGCAGGAGTTAAGTGCTACTGAACTTGAATAAAGTGGTAAGGTTGTGTCTGCTATGAATTTTGAAAAAAAATTAGATGATTTGTTCTGGACTCTACCATTTCCTTTGGAAGAAAACGGAGTCTTTGTCGTTGTGTAGAACTAAGACCATGTAATTAGTCAAAAGCATCCTTCTTCAGATTATTATCAAACCATCTATCATGTACACCCAACTGGGTATGGGGAGATGAAAAGATTCTCCCCAGCTCTGATGCTACCTCTATAGGGAGTCTCCTTACAACAAGCTTCCTGGGGAAGCCCCATTAGCTTAAAACATATTGTCTTGCTATTCTTTTTTTGTTGGTGTTTTTGTTTTGTTTTGCAGCCAGAAATCTTCAAAAGCTTTTAAATAACAATGAGGCCAGGCAAGATTGTTGTCTGAATTTAAAAAGCAGAAAAATCAGCAGAGAGTCTCCTGTACACATGATTTCTTTCACTCTCTATTTCTTGCATTAAGTCAATTACTTAATGGACAGAAAGTTATTTTAAAACCCTTCAGAGTGTGAGGCAGATGACAGAAAAAACTCCCTAAGCAATGGAAAACAATGTATAAATAATAAGAACCTAATCATTCCCTTTAATGAAAAACTGCTCACAAGGGAGGAAAGATAGGCATGCATATGCACTAAAATTAAGTCATCCTACTTACATGCTCGTGTCCCCGTGAAGCATGCTCTTCAAGCACCATTCTGAAGCTTAAATGCTGCTATGCTTCATGATCCAAGACATATGTAGGGAGAAGACAGTGCTGTACTTGTGTCAGCTCATTTTTGGCAGCTCTCCTGACTACATAAAAAAAAAATAAAAAAAACAACAAGAGGAAACTTTATCTTTCTATTTCTGTTTTGACAAATTCTCCAGACGCCAGACATTCTCCCCTCCCTCCAAAAAAAAAAAAGAGATAAAAACAACAAACAACCCCAAACCCAAACACTGAAGACTCAAAACAACTGAGGAAGCCTGAGAGTCGAATACTTGGGTACAGGTGTAGAGAAGGCTGAAAGAGTTTAAGTCTACTCCAGTAGCCTGAATTTGTGTCCTCTGGTTGCAGCCCTCTGTACTATTTAAGGCAGACACAGGCTCTGGCTACTCATTTCAGACACAAAAAGTCCAGCTTCAAAGCCTATTCAGGTCAGATGGAGTAGATTCAAACATTCAGCAGCTTTTCTCCACGCAGTATTAATAACCAGTTTCTGGCTGTAAGGAGACAGGAACAAAGAGACAGGAAAGACTGTTTATATGCTTATGAAATAACACTTGTTATTCCTTGGTTTCCTTCCTTCCTTCCTTCCTTCCTTCCTTCCTTCCTTCCTTCCTTCCTTCCTTCCTTCCTTCCTTCCTTCCTTC
>WTSP01019431.1:52546-141339 GCA_025331215.1 Actenoides lindsayi | reverse complement strand
GGGACACCTCCCACTAGAGCAGGTTGCTCAGAGCCCCATCCAGCCTGGGCTTCAAAACTTCCAAGGATGGGGCTTCCCAGAATCTCCAGATAATTCTTTATTCCACATTTTTGTTTACACTCCCTTACCACTATCCTCACTATCCATGTCCTTAGTTCAGTCTTTTTTTCTTATTTTTTTTTTCAATCACAATACCTTTTCCTTGTTTACTTTTTTTCTCTTGATTTCTATCATTCAAACCTCTTAAGCCTCTATTAAGGTAACACACCCAGCTTTCCCAAAGCCACTTTTCTCAGTTCCTTTCTATGTTTTTTACCTTTCTTCCATTTGTGTTTATAGATGTCAACACAATTCTGCAGCACAGTCTGTCTTCTGACACACTTTTGTGTAGTCTCTTTTGCTCTAAGGAAGAGAGGTGCTGAAGGACCACTATGTAAGAAGTTATTATGTCTGACCAAACTGGCTGACATACTGGTTGTCTGGGGAGTTAGAAAGGAAAAAAAGTTAATTTAAAGTAATATTAAAGAGAAAATTAATTTTAAAATTCCAGAATGGCTTAAAAGTAAAGACTGGAAAATTAATTTGTTTGGATTAGAAGTAGTTGTTGGGAAAAGTATTTCTGAATGGAACACTTTGTTTACCTTTGACTAATGAGGTCCAAACTTCATTAAAAATTCATTATAGTTAGTTATTAAACAGTCATAAGAAATTCTTGGCTAAAGAAAACCATACAAAATCAGAAAATATCAAGGAGTATCTGAAGAGGTGTTAAGTTCCTACCTCATTTACCCACTGGAGTCAGAGCTGACAACTGTCAGAGCTGCTCAGATAGGAGCCACCTGAAATTAGTGACAGCACGGTGACATTTCCCTCTGACTTTTGCAATGAAAGATGGAGAATTTGGTCTGTAAGTGAATAAAGCATCCTTATGAACATAGACTGTGTTATGATCTCTCTGCAAAGTAGGCTGCTTGGAAGATTCTTCTACTTTATTGCAGTATGAAAAAAAAAAAAAAGACCAAAAGAACCTCCAGTATGGACCTCTGAAAGGGACTGCTGAGTTTGGTGACATCAGGCACCCAGCACCACTTTGATGAAGGTTTCTGTAGATGTCATTGCAAGTTTAACGCATAACTTCATAGGATGTGGAATCAAACAACTGTGAAAGTACTTGCAATTAATGATCTTCATGGAAAAAGAGAGAATTTGTTCCTGTCAGCAAGTAACAGTCAGGCAAGATGAATTGTTTCTATCACTTGAGGGAAGATTATTGGGAAGAAGTTAATAATTAATAATTTTGATCAGCTGAAGATATTTTAGAAGACGGAATAACAGGGCTCTGGGAAAAAAAAAAAAAGGAAAAAAATAAAAAGAAGGTTAAATATTTATAATCCATTTAATCACTTGATATTTATATACAAAGGTTTTAACATATAATTGTTTATATTGAACTTACACAGGATAAGTGTATGGGTGTGCACAATGTTCTACCTCTTTCTTTGTGAATCATGGTAACTTGACAGCAAACCTGACATTTACTTGGATGAAAAAATACGAAAGAAGGAAGAAAAACAACCTTCTCCCCCAGCTCTGGTAAAATTTTTAGTTCACTCACTACAGGTAGAATTCATCTCTTGTGAAACTGAGGGTGATGAGACACAGGAACAGGTTGCCCAGGGAAGCTGTGGATGCTCCATCACTGGATGTGTACAAATCCAGGTTGGATGGGGTTCTGAGAAACCTGGTCTACAGGGAGGTGTCCCTGCCCATGGCAGGGGGTTTGTAACAAGATGATCTTTAAGGTGCCTTCTAACCCAAACCATTCTATGATTCTGCCATGAAACAAGTCAGTGGGAAACTGTGGGCACAAGAGTACATCTGAGCATTCTCTTCCCCTCCAGTCTGGAACCCACATTAATGACTCAAGGCTACAGGTTAGAAAGGATGTGAGCTGAGTGTTTGCACTATCTTGTAGACCTAAACATGGAATAAGAATTTCTTTCTTACTTCATTACTAGTGATTTAGCCAAGATATTTTAAAAACAATTTTCTTTCCCAAAAAAAGAATTTATAAGAACATTTTGTCTCCTATCCTGCGTTTGCCTCCATGGAAGTATTTTCCCTTGAAAGAGCATTCTATATAACATGCTAAAGTTTCTTCTGCCCCTTTCTGTTTTGGTTTTTTTCCCCAACTTATCAGGGTTGATAGTGACATTTAGCAAGTCCTTTTATTGATTTTCCAGGGTAAGCTCACCCTAATAATTTCTCCTAAATGAACACGCAGTTCTTTTAACTAAAAACTCTGACGCCTCAATTTTTCAAGGGGAGATGTTGAAGCTACTCAGGGTTCAACATATGATATCGAATCTATACTTTGGAAGCAGTCATTAAAAAAAAAAAAAGAGCCCTACACCATATACCTCAAAGTACATCCCATGCACTTCTTTTGTGCTGCTGCAATTCCTGAGCAAAATGAAGTAGCTAAAGCAAAACAATTCCCAGAAACAGGCTGACATCTTGATAATGGTGGTACCCAAAGGGGAAAGTGAAAACCAGTGATGTTGCTCATTTCCTGCAGAAAACTAAAGGAGACTGAGGAGGCATGATGAGTATTAATAAGTAAGCCAGTGTTGTGAGAAATCACCTCAAAGACTGTGGCAAGCAATGAAATGTTAAAGAAGTTAATTCAGCGGGGTGCTTGATAACTTTTTTTCCTTCCAAACAGCTTGTAGTGCAAGTAGGATTTAAAGTGTTTTACTGCTCACAGTCTTCCCCTATAGCACATGTTAACAACAAATTGTTGCAATTACAATTCCACCCATTATTAGAATAGAAATTTGTACCTTTTTTTTTTCAGTTAGAACGAGGCTTTTTCAGTGACAGGAGCAACAACTGAATGAAACCCTTAATGGGACAGTTTTGCTCTTAGATCACCACAGTCTCCCTCTGTAGCTTTCTCTTAATTGCACGGAAAAGACTGCAGGAGATGGTATTGGTTTAAAATTGTTGCTGGCATTGCAATAAGAGATGCCACTCCTAATTAAATTGGAACGTGTTGCAATTCTGCATGGGAAAGTGGGTGACAAATGCCAGCAATAAGAAGACACAAACATGAGAAGCAAATCATAGAACCATAGAATGGTAGGGGTTGGAAGGGATCTCTGGAGATCATCGAGTCCCACTCCCCTGCCAGAGCAGGATCACCAAGGGAACAGGAACAGATCCAGGAGGGTCTTGAAAGTCTCCAGAGCAGGAGACTCCACAACCTCTCTGGGCAGCCTGGGCCAGGCTTTGTCACTCTCACAGTGAGGAAGTTTTTCCTTATGTTGATGTGGAACTTCCTGGGTTTCAGCTTGTGATCATTGCCTCTCATCCTATCACAGGGCACCACTGAAAAGAGCCTGGCCCCTTCTACTTGACACCCAGCCTGCAGATCTTTGTAAACATTGATAAGATCCCCTCTCAGTCTTCTCTTCTCCAGGCTAAACAGCCCCAGGGCTCTCAGCCTGTCCTCATCAGAGAGATGTTCCAGTCCCTTCATCATCCTCATAGCCTCTGTTGGACTCTCTCTAGTATTTCCCTGTCCCTCTTGACCTGGGGAGACCAGAACTGGATACAATACTCCAGATGTGGTCTCACTAGTGCAGAGTAGAGGGCGAGGAGAACTTCCCTGGACCTGCTGGACACATTTTTCTTTATGTACCTCAAGATACCATTGGCCTTCTTGGCCACAAAGTCCCTTTGCTGTCCCACAGAGAACTTATTGTCCACCAGGACGCCAAGGTCACTTTCCATTGTACTGCTTTCCAGCGGGTCTACCCCTCACCTGTACTGGTACATGGTGTTGTTCCTTCACAAGTGTAGGACTCTACACTTATCCTTGTTGAACTTCATTGGGTTTGCCTTTGCCCAGCTCTCCAGCCTGCCCAGATCTCGCTGGATGGCAGCACAGCCTGCCAGTGTATCAGCCACTCCTCCTAGTTTAGTGCCATCAGCAAGCTTGCTGAGGGTACACTCCATCCCTTTATCCAGGACATTGATGAAGATGTTGAGTAAGACTGGACCCACTCTTGTTCAGAAATACATGAAATATATGAAAGATTTCTACTTTGTATCAGATAGAATTTCAAGAATCAATTTTCTGAAATTGCTACAATTTTTTAGTTACCTTTAGTTAAAAAGCCAGTTTGTTGGACCTTACATTTAAGCAGATCTGAATATTCTTGGAGACAGTCAGTTCTGGTGAAATGACTTAGATTTCATAAGAAATTAATATAGGGAGTGATTTGTGTCCCTTAGGCATCTGTGAATAAATGCTCAAAATCATTGTCAAAAAGATGTGTTTTGAGAAGAAAGAACATAAAATTTCTTCTTCAGTCGAGATAATTATGCTATATCTTTTTTTTCAGAGGATGTATTCCCTCATGCAAATAAGAGAAATTATCCTCCTCCTCCCAAATACCTTATCAGGCCAGAAGCTGCCCCTGTAGATGAGTAGATGACTTAAGTGTAAAAAGTGTAGTTATAAAGGAAAGATAAATACAGACTTACTTTCATAAATTTCTTCAATGCATCAGTGGAATATTTTGTTTCTCACAACAGCTCAGAAACTGGCCTCCAAATTTCTTGATGGTCTGATCAAATTCAGAACATCATTACTCTGTCATCAAAATCTTTCATGATTTCCTAAAACACACAGGAGAGATAGTTGACAAAACAGAAGGGTACAAATAAAAAATAATTTAGAAAAAACACATCAGAAAAGCTATTTACATTTAAAAATCCCCCAAACAATTCTCATTTTGCTATAGAGAGGAAATAATGCACATGTTTCATCATGGGATATCTCCTTGCCTGGAACTCATTTAGGTGCTAAATTTAGTAATTGTACAACAAATTTCAATCTAAACTTTCCACCTGAAACTCAGCCTTCACAATCTCTCTGTTCCAGACATTATAACCTTTTTGCCACCTCATGTAAGATCTTCAGAAGTTGTTGGGTGTGTTCCTGGGCTCTAATCTGTTTGATTTCTGTGAAGTGACATTTTCAATAAACTAAAAAATCTCAATTAGCATAATCCAAGATGCCATTCCATAATATATTTCAACAATCCACTCCAAGGATTAAGAAAAGTAAATGGACTGCTGAACTCAGATGAACTTAAAAATAAAAATTTTAATCACTATTTTCTCTGTAGTTTGCAACTGGTGGTCATCTAATCACTTTTCATATTAACACCACTTTAATTAAGAAAAAGAGAAATGTTCCCTTAAACATTGTGACAGCTGCTTGTGCATTCTTCTTTACTGTATGTGCCACTCTTTTAAAATGTTAATCATGGAACAGTATTAATTCAGGCTAAACTTTTTGACAGGGCATTCTTTGAAGTGGGTTTAAATCCCCATCCCTCCCACCTACTCCCCAGTGAGCAATATTTTGTACTGTGCCATCATAAAGTCAGGGCAAAATGGTCCTCATTAACTATTTCACCTTAATAAATAACAACTACATTTGAATAATGTTCCACTTCGAATCACAGCTTTTCTGCCTGTGCATTTTCCAGCTCCTGCTACATGACAGTGACTTACAGTTCATGGCTGTGGATGCTTGTCTGTTCCTTTACGTAGCTGCCATCACTCCCAGTTGCTGAAACTGGGGACTGCATGCCTTACATAGCCATATTTCTTGAGCTTAATTTATTAGTATATGGTGAATAGAGCTTTCTGAGCTGAGCTGGATCTTGTACCTTTCCATCAGTATTACGTTTTGTTTTTCCACAACTTGCCCTTAATTATTGAGCATCAAATTACTAAAACTAAGCAGACTGGATGATATTTCTAGAGATGCTTTATGAAATATGGAATTTAGCAAGCTAACTCTGCAGGAAGCTTTGAAAGTTAAAGGCTGAACCTGCAAATAACCCAGAAACTCCACCGGTCTTTTCAGAAGGAAACTCAATTTACTCCATTTTGCAGGTCAGTGTTTTACCTCTGTCTTTCTCCTCACAAAAATCCCTGAGAACAGATATTTCAGAAGGATTTCTTTACATTTTTAAAGTACTTTTTAAGTACTTTTTTAATCTGACCCCTGGCCAGCCACTCTGGGAAGGGAATTCTACAGCTCTTTGACTCCTTGTTGAGAATATCCTGTGACAACCCTGTTCCCATTTCTCTCCAGACCTGGGTAGAGTTAAGAAACATCAACCCTGTGTCAAAGAAAGAGCAAGAAAAACTCCATTGTGATAACACTTAGAAAATCAGTGGGACATTTACTGTTTCATGTACCCTAGCAGGAGTGCCTTTGCTTCCTCCAGCTCCCATTAGAAACTCAGTGATAGCCAAATGAATTCACTTATTATTATGCTTGTAAAAGGTGGAAATACAGAGTGTATATTTGTCAAAGCTTTTTAGATGGAAAAATGATGTTTTGCCAAATGATTCTGGATATTGACAAAACAATTTCATTAGTTTAAGAAAGAAGAAATAAAACTCTTTTGGCCCAAACAGAAAAAAAGAGTTTGTTTTCACTTGGAAACAACTTTTTCCTTCAGAGATCTGTTTTATTTAAAAAATGTTTTCAGAATAAACTATTTTTATCCGATAAGAGGCTCTGAGTAACCTGATCTAGTTGAGGATGTCCCTGCTCACTGCAGAGGGGTCGGACCAGATGACTTTTAGAGGTCCCTTCCAGCCTAAAACCATTCCATGATTCCAAGATGGTGATAGACATATGCAATGTTAAAAAATACTTCTTTTTTCCAAAAGTATCTTACTGGGGTTTTTTTTCCCCCAATACACAAATATCCTTTCTTAAAAGAGCTGCAATGCCCTCAAATTTGATGCTTATATATGTTTTCCGTTATTAGATAATTAATTAACTCTTATTTGCTTTTGGTTTTCACAAAAAATTAACAGAATTCTTGTTTTGTGCACTGTGCACAGACAAGCCTCTCCAAGGAGACCCTGTACAGGAATCTTACAATCTAAGAGTCTCATTTTGTTAAAAAATGAAACCGGTTTCTGGCACTGCTACTTTGCCATCCCTTGGACCATTTAGTATTGCTGAAAAAACAAACTATGCACTACAGTCTACCTAACAGTAATAACAAATGTGTGTGTGTAATTAATACCTCACAAGAGCTGCGATATACAATGTCAGGTTTTATGTAAGAATGAAATTTCCCTATAGGCAAACACTTTTACTCACACCCTACCAACCTGTAAAAGAAATGCTTCTCCTAAAGGACGTGTCACCTAAAACCCAGTCCTGTCTCTTTTGAAAATAGGATGCCCACTTCATAGTTTCTGTGGCAAAATGAAGTTGGTATTTAATTTGTCTTGTTTTGAGAGTTCTTTTGAAAACAGCTTCTGTATTCCTTAAGAGCTTATGAAAATTTCCTTCATAAATGAATATATGTCATCAGGAAATAGCTTCTTCTCCTGAGACAAATCATCATTTATTTTAGAGATAGAGAAACAAAGGGGGAGATTTGAATCATCACACATTAACAGCAGCCACACACAAAAAAAATTGGGCAAACAGAGATGGTTAAAATGCACCCTTTGGAGCTTTGCAGAATATATTATGGTCTGCAGCATAATCGCTTATGCTTTAGGTATTTCGCAGATCACCATAATATATTTCAGCGAGGGAGGAAAATGCTAATAATGGACACGTATATACTGAATTAATTTCTCAAGGGACAAGTCTGTTCAGCCCAGACTACTCTGGCATCATTCCTTCTAGACTTCAGCTAATTAATGTAGTGCAATTTAAGAAAAGGTGGAAGGGATCATATTGATAAGTGTCAATAGTGTACAGTCAAAACATCTATTATTGCTCTTCCATGTCCTTGGAGGCCTGAAGAAAACCCATCCAGTAGTCACTTATAGTTAATTGCTAGGCAGAAGGAAACTATAAATAAATAAATAAATAAATAAATAAATAGAAATTACACACCACCTCCACTTTCTCCTTTGTTGGTATTTTATCTGTATTCTCTCCCCCCCCATTCCCAATCTATCAGAAACATATAGACAACCTGGATATACTCTTTTTAATCTATTAATTGCAACATTGTTTCTTCAGGAGTTGGATCATCATCTAATCCATTTAGACATCAGAAAAATTATTATTTTGAAGTATTTTGTGTGTGCTCTGATTGTAAGATGCTGTCGAAAGCCTGTCTTGCACTGAGATCCTTCATTCTCAGTGGTTTCAATGTAGAAAACACATTACAATATTAGGACATCCAGGAGCATCAAAACACATTAAGTGTACTAAATCTTTCTATAAAGTTAGATCCTATGAAAAAAGGAAACTTCACGTGGGACCTAGCTTCTAGATTTGTTTTTTTCCAAGGTTAAAGAGTCTCCTTTTGTCCTTTGCTCATATTGTGGAGATTTGTAATGCTTTTTGTTTAATTAAGTGACAGAATAAATTGACCAAGGCGATCAGGAAGTGTTTTGATCCAGATTATTGGAATGGAAACTATACTCAGCTTTCCCAGTAACTTAGAAGCCAGCATCCTTCTCCATTAGATCTGACAACTACAATTTACTCTGGACCTCCTGATGCAGCTTGTCACTACCAACAGGCCAGTATGTACATGGCCAGGGGTTACAACATACTGATTCATTAGGCTACAACCATGAATCTGCCACTTCAGAGAAAAGGCCCATCCGTCTCTCTACATTTAGCTGTCATTCCTACCATGAATGTAATGCTATTACTGAGACAGCCAAGTCCATTGCTCATGCCAGATGTTGTTAGGAATTCAATCCGTCCTATCTGTGAACACTAGTCCCTTCAAACAACAAGATGTTGAGTGAATTACGTATTGAGTGGTGAGTTTTTTTGGCATTTAATTATCCAGCTGAAAGGAACATGCTTAATTGTTGCTGCAGTTACTGGTTAGAGACTAAATAGAGGAATTTTATGAAGCGGTGGTAGAGCATCGGCAGCTGAATAAACGTTTCACAGCACTGCAATGACTATGACAAAAAAATCTCTATGTCTTTACCGAACACAAATGCCTCTCTTGTTGGGTAAAATGAGCAGGTTTTATTTTTGTTTTTAAGTAAGAAAATATGTCATTATTTCAATAAGGCAAATTTGTGTTGCTCAGCCTTCTGCTAACTGGATTTGGCCGTCGAAGCAGGAATGTTGCCAGGGTGTACGAGGGGAGCAGCATAGTGCCAGTTATTCATACACTCTCAGATATTCATGCCTGGGTAGCCAGGGAAACGTCTCCTGGGACTACTGCATTCAGCAGAATGGGTACGTAGTCTGCTTGGAGATGAGCTGGTCCTACAGAAGTCCAAAGACCTAGGACACTGCCACATCATCTCTCCTTTCAGTCTGCAAGACACCAGAACCCAAGACCATCACTTCACTTACCACGTCAAAGCAGGACTCTGGAACCAAAATAGAGTGAAGCCTCATCAATTCATCAGGCCACATTACAGAAATAGTCTTGTGCTTCTGTACTTGGCTCAAGCTGAAAAAAAGAAATATTATGAATATACATGATATCTTCAGACTAACTAATAATGCTGGGTTGTCTCCACGAAGCTTCCATCTTGTAATGCGTCCAGCTACATTTCGGTAATAAAGCCTTGAGGAAATTGAATCAGGCCTTGGGACTGTATTAATTTATCTATGGGAGGCTTCATTCTTATTTATAAACATAAGAAGGAAAAGTAAGCAGCTGAAAAGGCAACAGTTTATTCCCCTAGATTTCACCTGGGAAAGTAAGACTTGCTTAGTATGACAGAAACAGAATAAAGCTGACATTAGCTGAAAATAAACATGGACACTGCCTCTGGTTTTGTTGGTTTGGTTTTTTTTTAATTGCTATTTTTATTTTATCTGGCTTAATGATATAGTCTGGAATCTAGGAAGTAATCATCCCCTTCATTCACTAACAAGTAAGCAAATCTTGGCTCATTTACTAACTTTACTTTGTTGCCAGAGAGAAAGAATTTGTGATCTTTATATTCCTTTGATGAGGCCAGTTTGTCTAACATTGTTGAACTGACCACATTTAAACGAGAAAAGCAAGTGCCCAGGCTGACAATCACTGGAGGTTTTTTGAAAGTATTTGAACTAAAATGATACTAAATTTAATGATAATTTAGCAGAGTCTGTCAGACCTTAGGCTGAAGAGGGCTGAGCAGCTCGCGCACGGTTTTTTTGCAGCTACATATATAATTACTTACGAGGACAATGTCTGATAACTTGATCTAGTCTAGGAGAGTTTTTTTTGGCTCCTGCTCTTTATCTGGTGAAACTAACAGCCTTCAGAGCTGAAGGATCCCAATTAGCAACAGTATGTGGCTCCACTAGATTGGCACTCTTGCACATTAAGAGCTAGACTCAAATCATTTCACAGATTCCAATGGATGTCACTCACACCAGCACAGGGAATGCTATTCTTTCTTTCTCCTGCCTTAACATTTCTTTCAGAATCTTTATATAAACAAGAGCATTGCAGTCAGCTGCATCTGCTGCTCTCGTCCAAATTCTGCTCTCTCAATTCTTCCCATCGTGAAGCCACAGCAATGATCACTTGAGGCTGGCCGCATCTAGGGGCTCTGGTTGCTGTATGTCAGTTCACTCCAGCTTCGTAAATACAAAAACACTTGACAACTGACTCACTGGTCCCCTGCTAAGTATTAAGGGTTAATCTGTTGACAGCCTGATAGCTGACAAAAGAGTGGGAACAGGTATTAGTATAGTTAACTAGTTAGGGTTAATAATCCGTTTATACAGTGCCTTCTGCAAGATTTGATCTTGCTAGGTGGAAAACTTCTTGTACTTCAGTGAGGTTTAGACTCATCAGGTGCTGAACCATCACAACACATCACAGCTTTGTACTCCACACAATACAGTCCAGGATGTTAGCCTTTAGTTATTTGGTTTTAAGAATCCCTAATAAACATCACAGCACCTTAAAAGAATTGATGTACCTTATATAACCACAGAACTTGATTAAGTGCATACAACCACCTCCATGGATTCCTTAGTGTATGAAGTACAGGGGTAATATCCAGTATGATCTGACCTGGAATTTGGCTTGGCTGAGCCTCACATAAAACTATTTGCATGTGTGATATGTAAGGTAAGGACGGAGTCACAGTAAGATAGTGTTCCAGCTCACAGGCAAAAAAATATGAAGGAAATGAAGGAACCTAAAAATGATGTTATCACTTATAGCCCGTGCGAATCTATCTACAAGTTTTTCAATTTCTATTCTAGTCATTATTATTGAGTCACTAAATCTGGTTAGAAGTTAATGTGCTATGTAGTATTACTGCTTTGTAATGCAGATAATGGATACAATGACCTTTGTGATTTTTCCATTGTTGCCATGCTTTGCCAGCCTCATTTATTATATTTGTAAAATTTATTTAATTTTATTTATCATCTGGAGCTGATTTGGGTGAAATGAGAATTGTAAGCCCATGGGAGCTTTTTTTCTGGCCACCAGATGCAAGGTCAGGGAAATAAGGGACCAGCATTAATAGACTTGCTGACCTCCTCTTTGGTCTCCTGGATTCAAGTTTTGATGATATATTGTTGACGGAAATATTTGGGCATTGGTTCACAAAACTCAGTTTTTATGGAACATTAGATATAGGGAAGAAATTCTTTACTGTGAGAGTGGTGAAACACTGGAACAGGTTGCCCAGAGAAGTTGTGAATGCCCTCTCCCTGGACGTGTTCAAGACCAGGTTGGACGGGGCTTTGAACAACCTGGTCTAGTGGCTGGTATCCCTGACCAGGGCAGTGGATTTGGAACTAGATGATCTTTAAGATCCCTTCCAACCCAAACCATTCTATGATTCTATGGTATGATTATCCATTCTGCCTTTAAAAACTGTGTGTCTTAATTGCAAAGTATGGTGTGGTAGTCTGATAATGCTCTGAATATTTTTCTCTTTCTCCTGGAAAAAGGAGGCCTGTTTCTGTAAAGGACAGCAGAGAATCCTATAATGCAAACCAAGCACATCCTCACACTTTACAGAAGCTATCCTACATAAATGTTTCAAGAGTAGCTGACATCACACTGTGCAGCCTACAACACTTTAGAGAAGTTTAAAATTATTGGATGTTTGAAGGACAAGACGTCTTTTAAATTGAGGCTCTGACTACTTATGAGTAAGAGAATGTTATTGACCCAATGTCCTGGACACTTACCGTTCTACTTCTATTAAAGTTTGCTTGGGATGTCAATAGGAAAAACTATTCTACACTTTCCAGGCTGAGAGAAGTGCAGCCTTACTTTGTATTATCTAAATGCAGCATCTTTCCTATGAGATGGCCTTTCATTGCAAGGAGGTGTAAATGCCCCACCGAGCTCTCATGTTTGTACACAGTTTGGTTTATTATGTTTTGAGGCTTTAATTATGGACTAAGTGTTGCATACCTAAGGCGTACTATTAATAAGGACTTATTAGTTGTCAAAGGCATAGCTGTAGAAATATCAGTGCTACAATTTTTGGAATATCAGAATCATCTCCTGCTTTTCACTAAATATTTCACTTTCTCCTCAGTTCTTATTACACGGGGTGAATATTACAAACAAAGCATATTATTGAGCACTTCTTCAATTTTGTGTTCTTAGTAGCACCTTTTCAAGTGTCCACGTTTGGCTAAAGTCTATTTTCTGTCTTGTACCACACTAGGCATTCTGTTAGCAATGCACAAACAATTAGGCATAAATAATTCTCCCAATAAGAGGAAATCCAGTCAAGTCACTTGAATATAATACGGCAAATACTGTCAAAAATGTCCCACAAGCAAACAAAATCTCCTAAAGAAATTGAATAGGAGACCTATATGTGAAAACCAGGTAACAAGCCATAGAAGGAATCTAAACATGATCTATAACAATGGTATCACTGAAGGAAGAGGGGATGTCCTGAAGTAGTAAAGAGATTTAGGGATGGAAGTCCTATTGTTTTTCATAGGGACTCTTGCTTCTAAGTTTCCTATGTGCTTTAGTTCTCTCTAGTTATTCTCTCATTGAATAAATTATTTACAAATTATTCCCTCTATTCCAATTAACTGTATCTCACAAATATAAGCATAAACTAACTAATGCTAGTGTCATTTCAAACTGATCTTAAGGGCTTGAGTCTTAAATTTAAAAATAAGGCAAATGATGATCAGAGACTTTTTGTTGTCGTTGTTTATTTTCTATAAACTTTGCTAAAAAAAACCCACCCCAAAACAGATTAATCTGGTCAGCACTGGATAGTTCTGAGGGTAAATATTAAAATAAGATTCTTTTAAACACTACATCAAGTGTTTGCTCATTCAGTGGGATCTTATTCCTTGTAAGACTAGCCCTTCTGCAAGAGTTTCAGTGGCTTGTGATTGGTGTTGCACGTCTGGCTGCCTTTCTCACTTCTGACAGCATAATTACAATCAGGATGCTCACTTTGATTTACATCTTTGTTTGGGATGCAGCTTAGCAGAAACTGTAGCTGTGACAGCATTTTTTTGCAATTCACTGTGATTCAAATTTTTTTGTCCTCTAGTCAACAGTGCAGTACCTGTGTGAGGGGATTCCAAACAGCTAACTGAAATGTACATGTCTACGGTTCAGGTTCTGCATCAGTTCTGTTGGATTTCATCTTCTTTATCCAGCCTTTGATGCTTTTGGCCACAAAGGTGTGATCAGTAATTTGTGGCTCTGCATTTTCTGTCTACGACACAAAACCCCTTGACCTTTAACAATTCTTGAAGATGAGACCATGGAGGAGTTTATCCTCTCATATGACCCGTTGATTCTAATTAATGATTTCTGAGGGAATTGAGAAGCACTTTGGCCTATTTCTTAAAACTGGCATGGAGATAACCAACATTGTATCTGAAAAATAACTAGAGACTTTGCCTGTTGTGGGATGTATCAATGTGTGTCCTCCCTGTAGGAACACGTGGCAACCCTGATCCAACAGAACTCCAAGTCACCTTGAACTTTGACCATTCAATAAGTTTAGTGAAACCTTACACTTTTTTCAGGATCAGGTCCATGGTCTGATACAAAACTCTGAAGTGAATAGGAGAATTTAAATTGGCTTTGAAGGGTTATGATTGTGCTTTAAGAACAGGCAGCATTAGTCTTATGTGCACTGAAAAATCTGACTGTTCTCCAAGTACTCGGGACTGATCCTTAGACTGTAGCTTAGTCCCTGCTAACAGCTGCTGGGGTAAATAGCAGAGGAAAGACATATTTTGTGAAAGACAGTTCCATCACGAATGATTCCTCCTGGCCATTTACCAGGTCTCTATGCAACTAGTGAAAAATGTGCATTTAATCAAGCATTGAAATTGGGGCCTCAAATCACATGATGATTTGAGTGTTCGGTAAATTTGGTTTAGCCGCTTAATTTTTGAATATTGAATATGTTTTGTTTTCATTACAAAGTGTAAGGAATGAGGTTCTAGCTATTAGAAGTAGGTTGGTGCATGGAGCCATAAACGAGAAAAATGGTTGATCAACCTTAGATGGATAGTTATGAGTTAAGGAAGGAAAACTAGATTTGGATACTCCATTAATAACACCACTTGGTGTTAACCATGATGGTTAATTTCATACTGAGCCACTTGTCACTTCATTAAGGCTGCAGTAGGAATCTAGCCATGGTTTCCCATAGCCTGACAGCAGTGTGGCAATTACAACATGCTTGTAGTGAAGGACTGTATTCACTTTTTTTGCTGTAGAGTTCATATTGGCAAGAAATTGCCTAAAAAAGAGCAGGAGGGTGGGCAGGTAAAAAAGTGAGACTGAGGGCACAAAGGAAAGAAATCTTCCAGAGAATTTGCAAGGAGAAAAATATATTCAAATATATTCAAGGTAGCAGTGGCTAAATGGCTACAGCTCAGATGACAGGATGGCAAGAGGTTCCCTTGGATACATCCCTCTATTCAGAGAAGTAGAAGACTGTAACTGGCTTTTAGGTCATGCAGACAGTCTTTCCACTAATGGAAAACTATAGGTGAAAAACATGAAAGAATCAATATAATCTAAAAATTAAAACAAAACAAAACCCACCAAAATCAACCCCCCAAAAAAACCCTGAAAAAGAATCCCACTTCAAATCCCAGCATAACATCATAGCTTATTCTACCCCCACTACTTGGTGCTGTATATCACAGAAAATTAGAACAAAAAGGCTGTTTTGGGTTAAGGCCTCTTATCTTTCATTTGGATATGTGATGGTTCAGATTAAGACAGCCTGAGAAGCTGTCTCTGTTCCTCTGATCTGTGGATTGTACTAAATATGTTCTTTTTCTAGCCACCAGCTAGTTTAAATAGTCATAATAGAGAAATCTAAAATAGATCTCAGATGACATGTTTCAAAATTTGGCACTGTATATATATACATATAAAGAGTGTTATAACACTATCTAGAGAAAATTACAAGCTGAGAAAGCAGAAAACCCTTTGCATGTGCTGGGATAAGGTAGGCTTTGACCAATTTTTCATCTTTATCTTCAGGGCTTTCTAAATGCACCTCTTTTTTGAAGCAAGCATTACTAAGTGAACAAGGTATTTACTGACAATTCTATCCTGTTTGGTCCACAATTCTTAATAGTCAGATTTTTTTTTTCATAAATAATAGAGAGTATTTTTTGTGACTTGTCACTATTATTAATTTAGGTTTATTGTTACTGAAATGAAACATTTATTGTTAGGCTGGATCTGTAGTCTCTGAGAAGACTGCAGAAAAAGAAATTTGCTGGCTTATAGATCATGTAAGATCCATCCTCTGGGTCCAGTAGAGGGGAAGGAAAAAAAAAAGGATTTGAGTTTCTCATATCCCGGAAGCATAGGGTAAGTTTTTCTACATGGGAAGAGGTACCTGAGGAATAGGCTAAATTGGCCACTATGGAATTCTGCAGCTGGGCAGCTGCTGCAACAACCTGAATTAGGTCAGGCACCTTCCACATCACCGCTGCCTGAAACCTTATCCTTCAGCACCCGTAGTGTCATCGTATTTTTTTCCATTTCGTGTATTTATGCCTCGCTGTAGCGATGCAGACCAAAGGAGGACTGTTTTCCACTTTATTTATGTGACTGTTGAATCTACACAGCACTTATTTATACTTGCCTTGACATCCTAATAATTTTTCTCATCTTTGAATTGCCATCAAATCAGACCTCGCTTTGCTGTATTTATTCATTAGCAGGTGGTTGACTGGGAACAGAAAACACCTGTGCTTCCTTCAGAGTGCTGTGGCTTTGATTTTTTTCCTTGCCTGAGTACACCGACTTGAGCGATTATTTATCTCAGCTCAGAAAAGCTCTCTCTTGATACAAAATACATCCAGAGCATGCTGTAAAGCAGAAGGGGAAATCTCGATTACAGCATCTCTTTCACCAGTTTCTTCCCCCATCACTGCTTGATAACCATTATGTTTCAGATCTATTTTTTTTTTTTCCAAGAGCAGTGAATGGTCCATGGGTAGCAAAATATAACACTGATAACATAAGTGATAGAAGTGCCAGTGTCTTCCATGAAGACTGAACTTTCATTATGTTGTGGATATTTATGCAGGCAAAGATCTGTCAAGAGTTAAACATGCTTTGAGTTGAACACTATGGTTGATACAAGATACTTTCCACACTTCTTTGGGAAAAAAGTAATAGTTTCATTCAACTTTCAAAAATGTCAGGAAAATAAAAAAGCAGCTCAGAAATGATGAATAGAAGTAAATATCATACCTGGAAGAGAAGAAGGTCACCTGTGGTTGTCCCAGGGTTGGGTGGAGACCTGAAGCAGACAAGATTTATACTAATATCTCTCTTGCCATCTTCCTATGATGTGAAGTGCAGGGTGGCCACAATCACCTAAAAGTTCCTGGCCCATCTTCTCTGCAGATACTTGCTCCCAGTCTTCATCTTGGTCTGCAGTCTGCTCAGCTGCTTTAATGCAGCTGTTTGTGGCACCACTTTGTAGTCTGAATAAATAATCTGATCTGAGGTTGTTACTTGAGGGACAGAGTACAGGGTTGGAAGGAAGAAAAGTAGCCAAGAAGAGGAATACTTAAATGTAGCCCCCCTATAGAATGGAATTACATCCTGACACAAAAGCAGCATTCTGTAAATATATGACAAGTTAAAAAAAAAAAAAGGAGAATCACTGGCTAATGAAGTTACAGGATTGCACAGTTGAATAATTCTCATGGTCTAGAAAGGTCCTGCCAGTACTGGCAATGAGAAAGGTCAAATGTGGTGCCATTTAAGGTTAAAATGGCTTCACAGTTAAAAAGAGAAGATTTTAATACTGCACCAGTAAAAAGAGAACAGATTTTCTTTTCTCAGGCTGTGACTTACTATAAGCATTTGTGGATGCTTGCTGGGTGAAATCTTAAATTCCATCTAAATGAAACATTCATCTACTTGACAGTTTGTGGTGAATAGCAGCTTCTGTTTTCTGTCAGTATGAATTATGCATGTTTGGAAAAAAGCTTCCAAATTTCAATTAGTGAATCTTAATTTTCTTTCTTAGACCAGATGGACTTTGTTAACAAAAGGGTTGTATCTATATCTAATGGAACCTCAAATTGTTTTAATCAATTTCAATTAAGATAAATATTTGAAGCATTAAACCTGTCTCCACTCTTTTTTTAACAAAGTCAATTCTGGATATCAACAGCACTCTGCTCAGTTTATTACATTTTTATCCAATTAGAAAGCAGAATCCTCATGCACTAATTGGCAAGTCCATAAAAGAATCTACATGTTTCTTAAGCAGCAGAGAGGCAAGGAAGTTTAATTAAGTTGTAACAGGCAATTTGTAACTAATTACATTTGGTGTTAGATGGTGCTGGTTTACTGGGGGGAAAATTCTTATACAGCTTGTTGCAAGTCCCAAAATAGACTTTCCCTATCTTAATGCTGTTAAGTTAATATTTTATTTGCTGTAATACTTTGCAGCCTTTTGAACTGGTTAATATCCTTGAAAGGCTGCAGTGCTGTACATATGGGGGACTCCAGGTTTGCACGATTTGTTGTGTTCAACAGGAGTCATATACTTTTCCTCAGACTAAGTATTTTGAGTTACACAGCTCAGTTACTTCAGTTTGTTCAGTAACTTTAGTATGTTCATACTCCATACCTTCAGCAGATTGTTCTTGCTTGTGAAATACCATTTAGCAAATCTACGTGAAGTTGTAATTTAACATACATATCTAATTTTTGGAAATTTTGTTAAAGCAGCATTGTAATTTGTGCTGTTTTCCAGAATTCATCTAGCAGATACTTGGGAAGTTTCTGCAGGTACTTCAGAATTGAGAAATATTCACATTTTTTTGGTTGTATACTTTTAACCTACAGTTTGACAGTACTTAGATTTACAGAGACTCTTAAAATCAGATTTTACTGTGAACTTTTAAATATAGACATTAAAATTCTTCATTCGTTTGTTGTCCAGAAATACATTTTCTTATTATGAACATGTATGAAAATTGTTTTCATTGCAATACTTTTATTAATATGTACAAATGAACAGATAAACTCTTATGGTATTGTTTTTGTAAGACTGCACAAACAGTTTTAGCAGTGACTCAAAGAGGGGCAATAATCCTCATGTTGAGCAAACTGAGCCTGTGAATTTGATACAGCTCCATGAGTTTCCATTACATAGATAAGTTTATAAAGGATATGAATGTCAAATCAGAGAAATTAAACTTTGAATAGTAATGATTACACACGTTTCTTCTGAAAGTAGACACTCAGGAAAAAAACTTTCAGCCTTATCCAGAGTTGCTTAAGCTCTACCTGTGTTATCTAGGGGCTACAAACCACATGCAGGAGATAAAGAAGATTCCTTCACTGCTAGTTCCCTTCAGCCTCACTGAAAGAATAATCAGCAGCAGAAGAGGGATGTTCACATTGCCGAGCCTGAGGACTTACAGGTTCCCTATACAATTAACAGACAAAGTTACATTCAAAGAAGTGAAGTGGGAATCCTAATTGCTGCCGAATACACGTGTTCTGAATAGCCCCATGAAAATATTCACCTTTCTTCACAGAGTATAGGGAGCCTAATCACTGAGGTCAGGCTCCTAAAGCTAAGGGGTGTGATTTCTTCCACATATTCCTAATAACTATGCACTGTGGCAAATACTGTCCTTGAACAGGTGACAGACAGAAAGCTTTTTCTGAATGCACAGCAGATGCTAGATCATTATTTCTCATACAAAATACTTCTCTGTAAGACTTCTGGGTCGTTTTTATAGTGTATGTCTTATAAAATTTGCATACATAATATATAACCCTATATACAACCATTAATATCTGCATTTTCCCTCTCCCTCAGTTTGTCATGGCTGTATGGATCAGTTTGGCTTCTCAATGGATTTGTTGCCCAGACTAGTACAGTATTTTTGTCTATGGTAAAAAAAAATAAATTCCCTAATCCTTTTTGAAGACTAATAACATCTATTACAGTTTTGGATTATATGGAAAGACATTAATGGATGCCCAGCATGAATTCCAGTTAAGCATCAGCTCGTGTAAACAGAAATGTGACAAAAATAAAAGTAACACCAGCAGCAACGCATCTGTTTAAAGAGCTAATGCAAACTACAAGTACTTTGGGACAGTAATTTAGGCTATTTTTCAACATTTCCTGTTTGACACATAACCATATAAAATATGTCAGAAGCTTGATTCAGTCGAGGTGATGTATACCAGCCCTTTCTTTAGGGAGAACAAAGCCATGAGGCACAATCTTTCAAGGTCTGGAGGGCACTGAAAGGCTCAGTACGGGCTGTTAATTGTGATACATTGCTTCTCTCCTCTGGAAACATGTTCTGAATGTCTTACACGATTAACTGCTCTTTTATTTGCTCAGCATACATCACCTCGGAAATAAAAAGTGATCCAAAGTCACAGATGAAGAACACTCATTCAGTAGCTTATTAGGCAGGTTTACTGGCTTGTGAAAACATGGACCTGTGGCCTCCATGCTTCTCAAAAGTTACACATAGGGGTATGCAGGCTTGTGGAACTCAAGTTCTAGCTCTTTGATGACTTACACCTTGCTGCATCTGTCTGTGCAACAGAATTTATGTGTCCTAAGAGTAAGTTGTTTAAAATATGATGTACAAAAGTTAAAAATCTTCCAGGATAAGAAGATTTGTGGAGAAATGCTTCTAATCCTGTTTTCTTCCCCTCTGTAAAATACAACTTTTTCTGTATCGGAGTCTTCTTCACCAAAAATCATAGAAGTTTATTATTTTGGCCTTGAAGGTTAAGTGTGTACAGTAACTCTAGGCTGATAGACACTATCTTTGTGTTTGTGTTTTGGTTTGGGGTTTTTTTTGTTTGTTTTGTGGCTTGTTTGGGGTTTTTTTTGGTGTTCGTGGGTTGGTTTTTTTTCTATTATTATTAACAATAATAACTATTGCATTGTTTATTTAATTAACAAGTACTGGGTTTGTGCTTATGCAGGAAATTAGTAAGCATCAAACTAAGAAAGCATCTAGTGAGCCTGTACAGTAGATGAAAGTGGTGATATTAAGACAGGTTCTATTTCTACCCAGAATGAACTCAGGCCACTTCTATGAACCTGCCTACTCAGAGTACTTCTATGCAATGTAAGTATCTAATGTAATGAAAAAAAACAAAACCAATTCTTAGTCATTAGAAGGCTTGATTTTCTGTAACAGTGGTGCCAAGATTTCTAGATTAGCACCTCACCTCTGACTGAGGACTATTTACCACAATTCTCCTGCTATTTACGGGAAGGATAGAGATTAGACCTCCTTCTGTGTGTGTACTGTGTAGATCATACGTGCCAAGTGTCTGGACTCCTTGTGTAAATCAAGTGTACTGTACATACCCAGGAAAACTTCCAGCAATGGAAGCTGTGGGATTTCAGCCTTCAAAATATACATACACCTCATCGTCAGGGAGCAAGAAACTTATCATCAAATTAAATTTCTTTGTTACCAAAGAACAGATGGCTCCTTTTTTTGTTTGTTTTGCTATTGTGCACTCATCACTGCAGCAATATTTTTACTGCAACATCACATCCTTCCGTGATCCAGCATAATGCACTATGTATATAACATTATGTACACTACAGGTTTGATAAAATTTGAGTGAAGTCTTGACAAAAAATTCATAGTTCTTCTCAGAGCAGGTAATGAACCCTCATCTCACCAGTTCTTAGCTTCATGAACGTCATCAGCAAGGTTCTTACTGATGTCCATGGCCACAAAATTAAGGCATGTGGTTTTGATTCCCAGGTTGCACATAACAATAACTGATATCTTATTAACTTAAGAATATAGCCCTGTTCAAGCACTACATTGAAATTTCAGACTGAGATCTTTATTTTCGTGGCCATGGACATTCTGTGTGACTGGAGTCTGTGACATCTCTTCCCAAAGATTGTCTTCTTTCTCTCTTTTCCTTCCTGTATTTAACTGTTGACTCGGGACACAGACACTTTTAGTAGAAATATTTTGTATAAATGTTTCTTCTAATACATGTCTGGTCTTGATCAAATTTTTGAGGTACTGTAAAAAGTAGATAGTGTAAATACATAATAAATGGAAAAATTAGGATTGAATTGATTACAGTTTATTAAACCCATTTTGGGGAATAAATGTTGCCAGGATCAACATGAGGTAGCAACGCCAAATCTATCCAAGTACTGACATTAATTAGAAGCAGGTTTTTTTCTTAATTTCTTGAAAGAGAGAACCGTGGCTTATTGCACATTTTGTATCAAATGTACAGCATATCTGTTTTCTTTATGAAATCATCAGATAGGCACAAGATGTGAGAAAGTTTGGAAAAAAACCCCACATTGAATGTATTTAAGTTGACTATTATTGAATAAAATAACAAAATGAGAGATGGTATGGCTGATCAAGTCCTGGCCTCTTGGAAATACAAAACTCAGTGTAATATAGAATTTAAGATTAGCCAGTAGCTTGGGGTATTGGTAATGTTAAATGCTACGAATCCTGTTAAATGTTGGCAGTCACCTGAATTTTGACACAGGCTAAACTGCAAAGAACATTACACATTTATTTCATCCAAGCTTGAGATAAACAGAGTTTTCTGTTTAGAGAAGTTCATCTCCTTGTAAGACAACGGGAAGCGACAGGGGGGAAAAATGGTGTGCTGGAGTTTGGTGTGCTTCTGTGCCCTATGAGAGTGTTTATCTGCTCATATTAGCTCCTTGGGAAGGAAATAACTGTCAAAGGTCAAGCAACATTTACCAGCAAGAATAAAAATAGCTATTTAAAAATATTGAAGATTTTTTTTCTTTTTTTTTTTTTTAACTACAAGTCATTAAACTTGTTCACATTACACAAAATATGCCTATGCTTTCCTTAAAACCAGGGAGAACTTTACAGGATTTGTCACGCAGTGAATATCATACACAATAGCAATGATGGACCAACTCACACTTCTACCCAGCGAAGAGTAGATCTTGCTCATTTTTTCAGGCAACTGCTGGCTGATTTGGTGTGTGGTGTCAGAGTTAGACCTCCATTGTGTTTGAAAGCAGGAAATAAAGGCTGAGGATAGAGAAAATAACTCTTTGGCGGTTTCCTGTGCTCACGGGAGCCTTCCCAAGGTACGAGCCTTCAATAGCTCACCTTCCTCCACTTCCCTTATGGGACATGGAAAGAGGTAACTTGGAAAGTTTATCCCATCTGAGTAGATTCTCATGTTGCAACCTCTGAGGTCTGCATGGAGCTCCAAAAAGCTGTTTTAACAAATGCCTTTTGGCATTGGCTATTGCAAATTAGGGAAAACTCGAGATTCACAAGAGCTTTGAAAAAACCAGGATGCTGAGATGCACTTCTGACAGCAAGAGCGAGCTTTGTGTATTTTGTTAACCTTTCAACGCATTGGTTACAAGATTTGCTGTAGCCGTGCTGTCCAATTACAAGACAAAACAGAACCACAGTAAAACTGCCTGCCAAGTTTTGTGGAATACAGAAATGGAAGAGCCAAACCCACAAAGATCCCTTAGGCAATACAACCTCCAGGATAGGCAGGTATGCAGACATCTGGAAACTTGAGGAAACGTGCCTTTAAATTTTATGAGTTTATGACCAGTTCTATTTAATTTATTTTTTAAATGCAGAATAATAGAGTATTTTCAGAGTAATCAATCCATTTATGTCAAAAACGGAATATAACATAAATTAAATGAAAACAAAATATAGTTGGAAAAAAAAGAAAATATTTTTCAGCCCAACCTGAAAATTTGCTGAGTAGCTTCACCCTTAATAAATGAATGAATGATTATTAATTCTATTTAGATATGTTAGAAGACTGGACTCATAAATAGTATTCAAATTGCCATACATTGAATATATTTCTCTACTATTGTAATTGAGTGAACTGTCCAGTTATTAGTTGGGGAAAAACAACCCAACAGAATCAGTCCGGAAGCCATTTTAACCCTAATCTGTTGATAGTTTTATCTCTTCTTCCATGACCTATAGTCACAGAAGAACTCTCCACATTTGTGAATACAAGTGGACAAAATACTGTAAACCTTTATTCCACAAAAAACAAGTTTCCCCTGTAGAGAAACTCAGTTCATACTCGCCACTGGATTGAATCCATTGGATTAGACCCTTCAAAAAGGACCAAATTGCTTACTTCTCGGAGGGAAAACCTGAAACATTTGTGATAGGAGTAATGGAAACACTGCTCTAAACTATCTACTCTCCTTGCCTTTGCCAATGAGTAATTTTAAAGAAGCTTCACTCTCTACTCAGAGCTACTGAGTGTTAGAATAAACAAGAAAACAAACCAAAATTATTGTGGTTTAAGTCGCGACGTTAGTGATTTTACCGTATTTTTTATGATAATGATTTCAAGTAGGACTTTGTACAGATAAATAAACACAGACTGTGTTTCAGTGACTTCCTCGTGGTCAGGCCTAAAGTGGACAGGTTTTGTATCCTCTGGAGGATTAGTCAAGAATTAGTCAGCGTTAACAAATTTACCTCAGAGAAGCTAGGTCAACGTACTGTAATAAATGTCATTTTTCTTACTCTGTAGAAGTTTTTGAAGATGAAATCCCCCTGAAATGAATCAAAAAATGTTTTACATATGGCTGAGTATGACTTAACATTTGCCAAGAACTCCTCCATTTTTTTCTGTTTGTGGGCATAGAGAAGACTATTGTCACTTTTTAATCTTTTTCTCAAAAATTTTAATATACGCAGGATAATTACTTTTGTTCCTCTTATAATTAAATTTATCAATCTAAAATATCCATCCTGAGCTGCTGTTGAAATGCAGCCTATGAATGAATTTGCACATATCTGTTGCATGGCCTTTTTCGAAATGCAGGTAATCATATTCTGCTGGACTGAGTGGAAACACAGCCTTGCTGGAAGGTTCTACGAATGAGTTACCTGGAATAATTTGTTCTTTTTATCTTATTTGGCGTTTGTCAACAAAGACAACGATAGCGTTAATTGCCTTCTCATGCTTGCTTACTCCTGTTGGAGGATTTTACATTCCATCAGAGAGTCCACAAGCCTTGGCACAGGTTTCTGGGTTTACTTATAGGAGATTATACAAACTGGTAAACTGCTTGTCAGGAAAAGTATAGGTTACCATATTTTATCTTGTTTAACAGGCTTGCTGTTGCTTCAGCTTCACTGTGGGCTATGCTAAAGATGATAAAAGAAACATTTAATTACAGTTTCAGCCACTTCTTCCTTCAAGTAGACTGCAACACATTCACTGCTTAAATGTAAACGTAAAATCTGTGAATTACGTTAAAAGGTCTCTCTAAGCATAAAATACAGTGAGAGACAATATCTATTATTTACTCTGTAAGTCCACCAATTTGATTATTGAAGCAACACCGTGGTGATTCAGTTAATGCCACAGGAAATCTTTTTCCTGTACCGTTCTTTGGCACAGTAGAAGTACTGTGTGCTCATGAACTCTCACTGGTTGCATGTAGATATCGCAAAAAAGATGAGGAATGACCAGAAGTCCTTAGGCAGGATTCATTAAAGACTGGGACATCAGGACAATTGCAGTGAAGCCAAGAAGACCAATAAGAGGAAGAGTTTAATCTTAATCTAAAATATTCACTTGGCCAAGACAACTAGGCAGTTAGATTTTATTTTATTTTATTTTATTTTATTTTATTTTATTTTATTTTATTTTATTTTATTTTATCTATTTTTTATTTTATTTATTTTATTTCATTTCTAAATTGAGGCATTTCATACAAATTCCATGGAAAACTTCCAGGTTGTACAGTAGGAGAGCTTTCAGAGAAAGCAAATTTATGAGAACTTCTTGATCTCTTTTGTAAATAACGAAGCAAGAAATGAAAAATCTCTCAGCCTGGTTGCCGTTACTTTTGAAGTCAAATGGATTATTTACTTCTGAAGAAAACTAAACAACATTTTGCAACCGTCTTTTGGCATAAGAAAGATTATACATCCCCTCATATACGTTAAAAATCAGAATTTTCTTAATGTTCATTACTTTCCTTCGTTTTTCTTAATGTTCATTACTTTCCTTCCTTGAAGCATTTATAATCTTATAAAAAGTTGAGTATTTCTTGGAATCACTAGTGAAGGGAAGAGGTTTGGTAATTACAAATGAATATAATTAATTTTTTTTAAATGAACCCCTAAAAAACCTCAAGGAATTTAAAAAAAAAATAATTTTGAAAGTGAATTATTTTGAAAGCGAATTTGAAAGCGACCAAAAAAACCAGGTTGAATTGTAGATACTTGAAAGAATTAATCAAAAATATCTTAACCACTTCCTCTGACTCTACTGTTCATGACAAGTGTCCTAGAATTAATATAAGACCTTCAGAACAGAGCAAAGTAACAGCTGGAAAACTCTTGGAACACTGAATTAGTTGTTTCTCATTGCTTAAGGATTTTAATTTAATTTTTTATTTGCCATATGATGTCTGGAACTGTACAACTAGCCTTCTTAGCTGATGTACAAACATTCTATAATGTAATAGATCATTTCTTATATTGGTATGACTACAGTGAACTTGAATTATAGATGAATACTCAACTAACATCTGGTCCAAGTAATACATAGAACTGTATTTTATAACCCACACAGTCCTCTCTGCTGCTAATACTTATTAAGTTACATTTTCTGGCATGCAGATTATATTTAGGTTTAGATTACCTCATAACCTTAATATGTGTTCTCAGTTTTCTTCACTATCAACACTGGAAAAAAAAAAAAAAGCTTATATTCTAAGTCTTATTTGCATCACCTAACACTTTCTTTAAATTTCTTTCTGTATTCAGTCTTATAAGGCATATAGTTTAGTTATACACACACACAAAAAAAGAGTTGTTACCTTTTCTTTATGATCTTGCCAACATTGATTATTCAAAATTCAGATTTATTTTTTTTTACCCTAAGTAATGTTATGTTTTCTCATATATACATATAGTGAAAGGCATAAGTAGTTCCTTCAGTACTAAAAGACGTATCAGTAGATTCAGGATAATGAGGCTGATTCAGTAAGACTAGACCTTCAAGCTACATTTTCCATTCAATGAATACACATTCTCCTTAAAACTACAATGACACATGCATGAATGAACAGCAATGAAGTGGTTAATTCACTAGAAAAAAGAAAGAACAGCTGTGAGCAGCTTATGAAAAACTATGTTTGACCTGTCCATCATGAAGACATTTGTTCTTTAGTGCTGCAGGTGGCAGAGTTACTAAGAAAATCAACTTAATTCAACACAATCTTTGGAATGACTTGTTTTCTTGGTAGTTTTCTGAACAGTGCACCTCTATGTCAAGTCACGATCATTGCTGCAGCCCTTAAAGATCCTGACTGGGAACTGAAAGATCATTGCAAAGAAGAGCTTTGTGGAGGGGACATTATGCTCAGCATCTTTTAGCATATGCAAATACAAACTAGAGACAAATGAAAGAAGCATTTCACTGTTTTAGAAAACAGAATCAATAAACACACTGTTATTACTCGTTCTGAACTACTGTCCTTGCTTTCTAATAGCTAAATCTGCTGTAAGCCTTTTTGCTGATACACTCTCTGTAAGTTTAAAAACTACTTACAGATCTAGTTTTCCTTATCTTGTATTTCACTGAAATTTAGTTCATGCATACTATATTTAAACACAGGCTACAGGTCCTCAAGCAGAATTCCTATGAAAATTAGTAGTATTGTAAGAGAAAAAAACCCCCATGGTCAGTTAAACACAGTGGGAACTGCAGCTTCCAGTTATCCATAGCTGCTGAAAATGTACACTTGAGGAACTCACATATTTCTGGTAAGGCAAAAAGCAAAATATAATTTTAATTGACCATGAGACAGCAAGAAGAGAAGTAATATGTTCCCTTAAGTCCTCTCTTAGAAGTGGCTCCAAAAGGTGGTGGAGACACCTGGCAGATCTCTTACATGCTTCTGCTACTTACTGCTGACTATCAGTCTCTTTTCATCATCCACACATCTAAAAAGACCCACTCACACCAGTATCAGGGAGAGACAGAATATACAGCGCATATGTTGGAATAGGAAGCTGAGGGGGAAGTTGTGTAGGCTGCTGAATCCCTGTTATTTTAGACCAAGGATGACTGCTATCATTCAGATGTCTTCAGGGACTCCAACAGGGGTCCGTGCACCACTCTGGGAGTTGTTGGTGTCCTGTGGATCTGGTCATGAACAGGGGAAGCTATGGAGTTAGCTGAGAGTGATGGCAAAAATGTGAAATCTGATATAGTAACTATACTTGTTTACCTCTCAAATACGAGAAATGTTGTGAGTTATAATTTGGTTGAAAACGTTAAACAGATAAAAAATTAAATTTGTTTGAATATTTTTTTCCTTGACTAGTTTTGGATGCAACGCATGCAAAAAAATTCCTATTTTAAATTAAAATGAATTTGCTGCGCTTGTTCTCCATGAAGCAACCATGCCAAGAGAAACCTTTTTAGTGGTCCGGGGCTAGACAACTGGTAGACTTAATCTAAGATACATAGAGAGACATAAAAAGTCTGGTTTTAGCCAGCTGAATGCAGTTCAGTTTCTTTTTGTGTTTGCTACTTGAACACCCAGGGGAAAATCCAGAAGATACTCTGTTATTCCAATGTGTAAGATACCTACCCCAAAGAATTTATTGTATAAATAGACCTCACAGAAACAGACACATTAAATACATGTCATGATGTAACTTTAAAAGGTCTGGTTTTTTCCTAGGTACAACACACTTGATATTATGTCTGTCCTCTAAAAATGAAGTTTTCCATTTTCTGTAGAGAAATGACTTCGCACACTTCATCTCTTTCTAAGAAAATAGTTTTATTTTCCTGCTACTTCCAGTGTTTCGCTCTAGGTGCTGAATTATGTTTGTGGATTTTTTGGAACTCTAACTCTGAAAGAAAAATAGATCAAAACAGCATAAAGTGGCACTTGATCGAGTGTTGCAGTTGCTGGCATACATTCAAATATAAAATGTGCTTCAAGCTTGGAAATAATTCGATTTCATTGTAGTGGTATGCACAGAAGTGGTAATGTTGGGATCAAAATAGAAAAAAAAAAAAAAGAAAGCCATAGATGTAGGTAACAGGAAACGTGATGCTTTCACACAGGTGATAATGAAAATTCTTAAGACCTTCACAGGTGTAATTCAGTTAATTAGAGCACAAATTGAACAATTTCCCAATTGTTAAGACAAATAACTAATATTATGTCTGTCCCCTGAGCCATCAGAAACGTATAATTATCAGCTCATCAACCCAGGGGCAATTTACCACGCCTACCACAAACAGGTTGCAATTCTCTGCATTCTCATAGCCGTCAAGTTATAAATAACTTCTTTTGTAGGGGGTAATGGACAGTCATTTGTAAATGACAGTCCTGGACAGCTCCAGGATTACCTTTCCTTATTCGAACGTAGACACAAACAAATTGCTTAGAATCCAAGTAAGTGCAGAGATTAAAACAGCGTGAGAAAAGCTTTTCTTTTCAACTACAGATGTTAATCACAGGTAAACAAAGATCATATGGAAACCTAATCTGATATGTATCAGGTGTAAAGAGACAAAGAGAAGCATTACCAGAGATTTTTTTGTTCTCTCAAGGTACGGGTTTAGTCTTTTTTTTTTTTTTTTTTTTTACTTTATGTAATGTTTTCTTCAGAAGGAAAGAGGCTTTATCTCATGTATATGGATTTATTTGGTCTCTAGGCCACTGGTATAACCACATATCTATTTACTGTCTACTGGTTAGGTTTCATCAAGTTCACACCTCAGTGGCCAAATAATGCTGTGTCCCTTTCCTGCGTAAACTTATTCTATGTTGGTTGTAACTCTGTGTTGAGACTGTCTTGTCATGCTGTCGTTTATAAAACGGTCTCAAAAATACAACCCAATGTATCATATATCTGTTGTATCATCTAAAGAGTAGGTTTCTTCTCAGCTTTTAAACATCCACAGTGCAGAGGCCTTTGCCATCAATTCACCTTTCTTTTCTGGAGGAAGAAATAAGCCTTTGTGAGCTGCAAAGTATAATTCAAGAAGCAGTGAGGAAACACGTAGTATGTATCAGAAGCTTACATAAGGATATAACTGTTACACAGTCCTGTCAAAAGCTAGAACACACGTGACTTCAACATTGCCTAAGATGCAAGCACCATGGTGCAGCATTCAGTCATGCATAGAAAACTGGATTCACACTCCCAAGGTCACCAAGCTACACTGAGGAGCCTGTTTCTTCACTCCCTGTGCCAGAACCATTTCCCTCAGACAGGCAGTGCAGAGAAGCATATTTGTAGAGTAGTGAAAGAAAACCACCATGAGTGGAGAATCCTGGTTAGATGTTCATGCTCTTTTCTTCATTGATTCTGAATGCTATATTAAGAAGTTAATAATGCCCATATTTCCAAAGCTGCTAGGCACTTTGTTTGCCAGACTGGGACTATTAGGAGGTAGTGGATGTACCTTAAAAATCAGGGACTTAGAGCCCACATATTTTCAGTTATTTTGGCGCAGTATCACATACATCAGTAACAGTCATAGTCAAACAGAGAATTGCTAAAAGAAAAGAAAGAAGAGAGGCTAAAAGGGTGAAAGGTCTCTACTTTTCATCAATTCTAGTGAAATGGTGCAAGCTGCCATACCCTGTAATACATACTTCAGCATACTTCAGCATACTTCAAGTCAGAACTAAGCTCAAGCCTGATCATAATTACTTATTTCTTTCTGGAACCACAAGCATTTTGCCATTTAACAAAAAGAGATATTGAGGGCGAGCTTTGAAGACAACAAAATGCAGGTACCTGTATGTCAACAAGGCATCTAAACTCCTGTTATTAGCAGTGGAGCTCAAGTAAATACAGCCACTGGTCTGGTGGTGAAATGTAGATCAGCCTTAAACAGAGATCTACATTGGCTCAGACTTGAACTCCCCTCTCTATTGTACAAGACCCACGCTGTTAATTTAGTGAAAGATATGAAAGCTACTGCCTGAATCTTAAGCACAACTGGATCTCGAAGACAAAAGGCCCAAACCCCTTCCATAAAGGGGAACAGCTGTGGTGTTGCGTAGGTTGGATGATGATGGTGAGTTTTTAAGTCATGTAGTTCTATATGGATATTGAAATGGCATGCTAATGAAACGAATGAAAGCACAGGTTAACAGAATGGCACACAGCTTCATTTACACTTCAATTCTCCTAAAGATATTTTAACTACCTACTCACATTAAGTAACTAATTGCAATTCCCAATCTACCTCATTGGCAATTCATTTCAAATGCAAGTCGGTAGTGCATGCTTTACTATTCACTAGAAAACAAGGAAGCATTAATCTTGCTTTATCTGTACCTGTGAGATCTCATGCCAACATTTCCAAGTGTAAAAACTCAAGGCATATAAATTAAGCTTAGCAGAAATAGAAAGCCACCTTTTGATGGAAATTTGACATTGCCCGTACGTGCTGGTCCCCAGGCAGTTTGTATTATTTGTCTCAGCGAAGTTCATTAAGTAACTTGATTTTGAACCAGAGTTTCCAGATGAATGTATGCTTAAAACACAGAATATTGAGGATGTCCATTGCAATTGGTTATATGTTGAAAAATGATGTTGTCAGGTTTACTACCATTAGGTCACCAACTCTTCTTAAGCTGAGCTGGCAAAGGTTGTCTAAACAGAGCAAGAAAGGAGGACAGTGAGAAGGAATTTATTGTCATTAGTGTTCTTCACCTTTTCTGAAAGCAAAAAGTTGCATTTTATGTCTTGAGCACCATGAGGACAGGAGTCTGTAAAACAGTATGCTGCATTCTTCCTTTAAGCAAGTCATGCATTCACAGAGTGGATATTTAAATAGATTTATTAAACGACCACGTAGTATGAAATGAAGGAACTCTAACTGACCTCTGTTGTAATTAATATTCTTCATGGTAGTAATTAATTTGGTCATACTGATTTTCCTATATTTATTCTGCTTTTTACTCACCTGTGACAGGGATTATGTTTCATTTATCCTAAAAATAATGTTGAAGTTGTTGCATAGTCTCTTTCTTGCACAAATTTTGAGACTAACTGCTAAATTAGAGGTATTTTATTTCACATATGACAGTGAAATAGAAGCCTGGAGGAAAAAATAGAGTAAAAAAAACCTCTGGGTTTCTTTTTACCTTTACTTTATTCTTCTACAATCTTTGCTCTAGCACCAAAATAAATGACCAATGGGCAGAATAAAGTTGTGCAGAAAAACAGTTTTTCTCTTTTTCTCAGCAACAGTAATTAAAACGGTGGAAATGCAAAACAAACAATAACAAAAACAAGCCTTGGCCAGCATGTAGGCTAACAATTTGTTTTATTCAGGTTCAGTTTCTCAGGTGTGTGACTACCATGGGCAACACAGTGAAAGACAGTTCTTCTCCCGCAGTTTGCATAGTTAAGAAGTTAAGAACTTGGATAGTGTCCCATCCACCACTTTTCTCAATGCTTTTGTTAAATGTTTTTTTGTTTGATACAGATTTGCAGATTTTGCTTGCACACAAACATACAAAGAAGCAGGAGTTTGTGAACCTTAAGAATCTTCAGTTTAAGTTCCCGTTCAGAACTGGTTTCTCCAAATATCAGCTTTTTAGGGAACACTTGATTGCTTTCATTCACCTGGTTTACTCTTCAAATTGCTTTCTTTTTATTCTATGAATCTCCATAGCCTAGATCCAAAACACTATCACGTCTCCAGTTTTGACAGGGATACTGTCTAGTTTGTCTAGAAACTTTCTAGTTTGTGAGCTTGAGACCATTCAGATTTTTTTTGTAAAAGCCTAGAACAATATGGAACAATATCTGTAAAAATTTAGTAAGGCTGGCAGTGTATGTTGTGAAGAAACTGAATTTTGCTATCAAACTCTGAGTAAGTTCTACTGGTTATTTAACTTACTCCATCAGCACTTGTGTGCTTATCTGGCAGGTTACTATTAACTGGCCTCCAGCTGAACTTTGTGCCACTGATCACAACCCTCTGAGCTCAACAGTTCAGCTAGTTTTCAGCCCACCTCTCCACATATCTAGCTCACACTTCATCAGCTCGTCAATGAAGATGTTATGGGAGACAGTGTTGAAAACTGAAGCCCTAATGTCCTGGTTTCAGCTGGAATAAAGTTAATTTTCTTCTTAATAGCTGGTATGGTGCTGTGTTTTGGATTTAGGAAGAGAATAATGTTCACAGCACACTGCTCTTTTTAATTGTTGCTAAGCTGCTTATAGACTAAGCCAAGGACTCTTCAGCTTCTCATACTGCCCTGTCAGTGGAGGATGGGAGTGCACAAGAAGCTGGAAGGGGACACAGCAAGGACAGCTGGCTCAAACAAGCCAAAGGGCTATTCCATACCGTGTGACATCATGCCTAGTTCCAGTATATAAAGGAGTTGTAATAAAGGAGTAAATGGAGGGAGTTAGCTGTGAGGTGTGACTAAAGTCAAGACAAACAACATCCACCGCTCTACACTCGTCCACCAAGCTGGTAATTTTGTCACAGAAGGCTATGAAATTAGTCAGGTATGATTTCCACTTTCTAAATCCGTTTTGACTGTTCAGGATCACCTTCTTGTCCTGACTAAATCTGGAAATGGTTTCCAGAACTATATGCTCCATCACCTCCCCTGGGATAGAGGTGAAGCTAACCAGCCTGTAGGTCTCCAGATCCTCCTTCCTGCTCTCCTTGAAGTTAAGAGTGACTTTGATTTCTCCCAGTCCTCAGGAATCTCCCCAGGCCACCATGATATTTTAATGGTTAAGAGAGAGGCTACTCAATGGCATTGCTCAGCTCCTCATGAACTTGTATATGTCCAGCCTAGTTTTGCTCACGTTCTTGTCCAGGCCTCTAGGACTCTACCAGTTTCTTCTTTGCTTTTTTTTTTCTACACAGCCAGCTCAGCAGATCACATTGCTATGGGCTCGATATCTTTTCCCTCACTGCTAAAAATTATATTTGATCTTAAAAATCCCCCTTTCAGGCAACACATTGCACTGTGTGCTTCTTGCTATGAGCTCCAAAGGCATTGTCTATTCATTATAACTAATTGGTTTACATCAGAACTAGCTATATTTAAGCAGGTATCACAAAGAGCTAAGAACCTGAGCTCTACATGAGCACTATTTAGTAAAAGTTGGCTATTTAATATCGACATATGTTTTATTCCATTGTCATCTTCGCATACTGAAGTTATTATTGCTATTATTAACTGTGGCAGGACAGAAAGTGAGTTAGAATCTCTGAGTTCCCAGATGCTAAAAAGAGAACCAGCAACATAAATCATAATTACTAGATCAAGAATTCACTCACAGTCAAGCAGAGGCATAGGAACAAGAGCACTCAGACAAGTAGCAACCAAGGGACCACCAAATATGTAACCACAGCATCCCAAGAAGCTTGCAACTGAGACATAATTAATTATTCAAGTATTCAGACTGCACAGCTAATTCAGAGCTCTGGTTTGTATTTGGGGCTAAATGAACACATTACCTGAAATTTCTGGGAAAGGAGATATTGGTTCCAGGCCATTTTTAAAACTTAATATGGAAAGACAGTTTTTCATTCCTACTGAGCCAAATCATACATTTGATTCCATAGGAGACCTCCTACCTGGCTTCCAAAACATTCCTTGAAAATTTTCTGGTGTTAGGTAGTGGATTAAACGTTTGTTAAACTTTGGATTAAACGTTTTTTACCAATTATTTTTACTTCTGATGAGAAATGTCCTCTGGTAGGGGATCACCAATGAGGACATTGCTCCATCATGTTTGTATAATTATTACCTCTGATTAGAGAAATTACGCCTTCTTACACTATGGTTTGCAATTTTGGATGCCTAATCCTGTCACTGCTAACATGAATCAAAGCTCTATTGAGTGAATCACCAGGATTATTTCTGATTTGAACAGACCTTGACTGTTCCTGCTTTGCATGCCTGATCTGATTCATTGGCTCTACTTTGGTTGTACATGCTCAATTAGAAACAAAGCAACAGACTAGTCAAGCTCACCATTTAATACCTGGAGGATTCCTTCAGAGCTGTGGTAGCTCTTAATGGGGTATTTCCCTAGAGCTGTGTTAGGCCTTGCACTCGGTGTCTTTTACAAATAACTGAATTACTCAAAGGCAATAGTGAGAGAAAATAGAGCCCCCAGTAACAGAATATACTTTTAGGTGCATATATAGTGAGGCCTCAGGATCAGGTGATATACCCAGTTATTATAAAATCCTGGAATCCAGTGAAACCCTTTCAACTTGGTCTTGCCTATCAATGAAGATTATGTAGAGGTAGATATGACTAATATTTTTTCTCTTCTCTGACCTAATTAAAAACTTTCGTGAAGAATATTTTATAGGAAATCAGTTAGCATGGTATTTTCTGACAGCATACAGAAGAAAATTAAATAATATAATTGCAGTAAGTAAGCAAAATGTTTACTGTGCAAGAATATGGATCTTTACTCATTGATTAATATACTACACTGTGAGGCAGCTTTATTGATTAATGGGAACGTAAATGGGAAAGCACACGGTTTTAATCAAATTAGAAAGCAAGGAACACAGAAAATTGAAATGCATAGGAAAGGTCATGTATATATTTTATAGTCATTCATCTTTTTCCATGCCTAATCAAAACATAACAAACCAATGTGCCAAAAAGACATAAAATTAACAGCAGTAAGAGGACTGGTATGTAAGTCAAATATGCCCAGTTAAGAACATATCTCTTCTTGCGTGGTTGATCACACTCATTCATATGAAAATAACTGGCTGCATTAGGTCAAATTAAAGATCCACTTCACCCATTATTCCAGTCTCTGATACTGATTGGTAGAAGGGGCAGTTAAAGCAGCAACCCATTTGGTTAAGAGATGCCCGTGGGCTCATGAGGCTGATAGTGCTGCCTGGCACGCAGGCACTGAGTGTTCTTGGAGCTGGTGGAAAACACCATCTATTGATGTTGTAACAAAAGGCAAGAAGTACCTCTGGGGAAAGCTGGAAAGAAACTTGGAATGTTGTGGAGGAATGCTGGCAACTGTGGGAATGCTTCTGGATCCCTGGTCCTACCACACCTCCATGAACGATCAGCACCTACCAGTTTCCCAGACACCTTGAAGGAGTCTCTAGTACTGTTGGTGGTCTGCTCATTGGTGGCTATGCCCTTCCTGAGGAGTAAGGGATTCCTTGTTTTTGCACTTTTTGTCTTTTAATAGTTCCTTCTTTTCATGCATTGTCTGCGATAATGACTTGAATTTATGTACAGCTGTTGGGATTTTTTTTACCCTTTGATACATTTTCTCTTTTGGAGGTGGATGGCTGAGGGCATCCAGTGTTCTAGGAATGAAGTGGCATATGGTTATTGCTAGAAATAGAAGATGTGACATTGTCATATGGACAACGTCCCATATGAAGGTGTTTCTTCTTCCTGACTATAGCTTGTTCCACTAGTGCCAGTGCCACTCCACAGATCACAAAACCTAGATTTTTTTTCAACAGAGTTGAGTTTGGGCTGTAATTGTGATGGTAACTGAATGCCAACACTTTTAGGTAGATTTGAAATGATGTAAGCTTACAAAAATACAAAGAGAAGTTTACATTTTCACTCCAGCAACATATCCAAATCATCAAAATAAAGAAGCAGTTTCCTGAGTTTTGCTCTTCTTCTTAACATAATAATAGTAATAGTAATAATAGTAACAACTCATTCCTGGATGGAAATGCATTTGTTCATTTCCTTTTCTGAAGGTGTTTTCTTTCTTCCAAGCAGAATTGTCCAAAATATTAAAAAATAGCTACTTAAATACCAGAGTCTGTAATATGATGGTTCTGCTTTCAAAGTGTTTGGTTACTTTACAGGGCCAACATTTGAGAATGGTTATTCTTAATCTAGCTAGAATAAAAAAGCAATCCTATAAGGGCTGATATATATTTCTGAACCCCTGCATGTGGTGCTTATGAGTCAGGAGGAAAAAAATAGGACTGAAAAAAAGCAAAGGAAGAACCTGAAGTTTAAAATAACAATTGTAAAATTTCATATAGAATGAAATATTTTAAAAAGACATTAAACTGAAAACAGTTGAGTCTAGAAATCTCTAACTTTGGATCAATTCTTTGAAAATAAGCATTATCCTGAGTTTTAATTAATTTTAAAGTTATTAAGACATTTTACAGACATAAACTGTGAAATAGACTCTGCACAATAAACCAACACATTGTTAATCTTTCAACATAATGGACTACCTTTCAGAGATTTCTTTCTGTTTTAATTAGCCACCAAAAGCTTGGATAGATTTTAGTCATGAAGATATAATGTAGAAATGTTTGGGACTGCTCCTATAACCTGGGATTTCTGAAAGCTGAATGGCACCTTAGCTTTCCATGCTCACATCCAGCTTGTCCACCACATGGCATGGTGGAGCCCGTAAACAGCCTGGTGGAGCCAAGAACTGCAGGTGATTACAGGATACTTTGCAGACACTTTGGCTAAAGACTAGAAAACCACTGCAGTTTTTCCTCACTGATCCATTTATTCTCTCTGATATTAAATAGTATGTTGCATGTATATAGTTTCATAACTAGTTCAGTGGATTACAAAGAAAGACCATAATACTGAGAGCAGAAAGATGAGACAAAGGGAGCTGAAAGAGATGGTGACTCTTCTCTGATGACCAAACTTGTATTGCTCTCCTAGGGATCCTCAGGTTTGCTCAAACTGGAATTAACTCTCTGCTGACCTATCTTTCCCTCTCAGTACAAAACTTATCACCATATTCTACAAGTAGAGAGTTCCCAGAGTGGAATTAAGCCATAAAACCTGGTCTCAGTCAGCTTTAGGCCATCATATATGGCTTTCAGCAGAGGTGCTGCTGATCTTCTTATCTAGTTCTTCTTATGGATTCTTTCCTTTGCATCTCCCTGTCAACACAAGCCATGCAGAATGTTCTAGAGTCCAAAGTGTCTGCAGGAACACCCAGAACTTACAGCAGGTAGCTATAGGAATAAAGCATCACTATAGGTAACCTGTAGCATGTGGTGTGATGGAAAAGCCATGTGAACCAAGTGTTCCAAGGGGCCTGTGGAGAACCACAAATCCTGATTCTCATAATTCTGTTTATTACTGCAAAATCATTCTGTCTTGTCTGCATTTTGAGTCAAATTTGTCTTGGATACCTTTTATTCAATGCATGCATCCTCCTTATCTACAATACTGGCAGTGATACTACCCACTACAACAAATGCTATAAATGTAAGCTGCTTCCTGAAAAGAAACTGCACCGGGGGACTTTATGTCCTAAATTTTGCACAGAAAGAAGTGAAACAAATGCTTTTCACCCTGAAAATGGTGCTTCTTACAGTAATTTCTCAGCACATGGTTACAAATAGAAGTAATTTTCTAAGGGATCACAACATAAATCACAGAAAACTGATTAAACCATATTGTTTGTTACAAGAAAATCCTATTGAGGGAAAATCAGATGTTGAAGAGAAAAGGCAATTTTGGGTCACACTGTTTGTTTTCTGTTACTTTCTCTTTCCAATTTAAAAGGAGATTTGAGTTGCTTATGCAGCCCCCTTACTTAATAAGCTATAATTTTGTTTTTCTATAAGAGCAAACAGATCATCTTAAAGAAAACTTTCTGAAAGTCAGAAACAAGCACAGAACACCCAGAGGCAAGAGGTCTGTGGAATCTTTAAAAGGTAGCTGGAGGCTAGAGCTAAAGCTTTGGAATCTGGTAACCAAAAGCTCTAGTCTGACTAATACATGTTTAGGGGATAGACATGTACTCAACAAAAATAAACAAACCTAAGGCTGGGAAAAATAACCAACAGGATTTTCTTGTATTGTTCTTAATATTAATTCCTTGTAATATGATTGTTCCAGAAACTCAGTTGTTGTATAAAACCATTAGAGAAGGGTTTTTTTAGCCTGCAAGGACATACTGGGTTTTTTTTATAGCGGGTGTTTGAAAGAATGTCACATTTCAAAAGTGAATCTCACTCCACTAGAAAAACACTGCAGATACAAATGTTATGCCAGTGAGCTACGTGATCACTGCCCTTTCAATTCTTCCTTCAGATGGTGCTGCCCTTTCAAGTCCCATTCAGATTGTTCTTTTGATGAACTAAATAAAAGTCAAAGGTAAATCGCTTGAAGGTTGTGAAATGATTTCTTCTTCTACAAAAAGTAATAGGTTCATTTGTGGTCAAAATGCCTTAATGGTCATGCTTTGGAGATCTGGGAACCGTCTCACTAGGGAAGTCATAGGCAAAAAGAGAAATAGGATCGAACATCTGCTTAGCACCTTTTTGTGATGCCTGATGGTAGACTCATTGCATCAGACTTCCTATTAGAAATACTCAGGAAAAGGATGACAGACATACCTTTGGAGGCAAAGCTGGTAAAACAGTTGTGGTAACTCCCCTTGGCCCATATCTTGCTTTCCCATTTCCCTCTGGGAAAGTTTCCCAAGAGCCTTCATATCTGGACTATCTTCCCGTTGCCTGCATTTCACGGGGCTCAGAGCTGCCATCCTTCTGCTCTAGTCCAATAAGCAGGAATCTGCTGCAGCCTTGTCAGCTCTCCCAGTGGAAAATTGGTTTTACTTTGGATTTAGACTAATCTACCAGACCATTCTGACACTAGTTGGAGGTTTTTCATTTCACTTACTGAATTTTGATTGAACTGCTGCCGTAAATTTTGTGAGTAAGAATGGCAAGGCTGCATTCTCTGACCTTGTTTTTCGTAAAGTCAGTTTGAAACCTTATTTCTTTCTAAGTCCAAACATATCTATGTCTGTAATACAGGAATCTAATCTATTCAACAAAGGCTGTATTTGAAGATCAGAAGCTACAAGATGTTTGGATGACAAACGAATGTGGCTATACAATGTTGAAAGCACCTATATGTAATTTTTGCCTCAAAGGTAAGATGCCGTGACACTAAGTATGAGTAAGAAGCAATCCAAATGGATGACAAGAAATCTTTTGTATATCTAATGGAATATGGTACTACCTGAAGAAGGTACTTCAGCTTCCATAAATAGAATGAATCAGAACCTGTTAAGAAATTTTTACTAAACCGCCATGTACTGTGTTTTCAATTTTTCATGTGCAAAAAAAATGCTCTTTTATTATATCTCAAGAGTCTTTGTGAATATGGGTCAGCTCTGGCTGATTTATCAACTGATAAAATTTGAGGATATATTTAAAGTTGTTGAAGATTTTTAATGATATCTTTTAAGAGAAACAAAGTCTGTTATGTTTCTAGAGAAGATGCTTATAATACATTATTGTGATTATGAATGGATTTTTAAAAAAAGACATTAAAATCCTTAAATAAAAATATTCTAAGTTGAACCGAAATATTCTTAAGAATATATTCAGCCATTTAGTTACCCAAATCATTGACTGAATCAAACAGAAGGAAGTACAGTAAAATTAAAACCATCAGAAACAAGTAAAATACAGAATCGCACAGGACTGATGACAGCTAGAACAAGTGTGCATCCAAGAAGCCATATGGGGTTTCTCTGGTTCTGTCTTTTGTGGTAGCACTGGAAGAGCTGTTGAGGAACAGCTGGCTCAGTTCTGTCTGTAGCCCCGTTGCTGATAATTTCTGTAATCCTTAAACAGGGACCCGGGAAGGAGAGCCATTGCTGCAATCCCGTTTTCCCAAGCAAACATTTGTGCAAATAAGAAGGGGAATATGATACTTAAAGTTGCTTCTTCTGGACATTTATGCTGCTCCTTGTCCTGCCCTTTTTACCATGCAGCTCACTACCAAGTGTATTGTTAGGGAATAGAGTGGGCTCTCTTTTTATCTCTCTGTCACCTGCACAGAACAGAGTACCTTTCACAGACGTTTTGTTTTTCACATAATCATCTTTCTCCACTTTTGGAGGAAGTTAGGAATACAGCAGGCTGGAAATGGTTTTTTCCATTATAATTTTTTTTTTTCATGAAGAAAATACTGTTTTGTCAAAACTGAAGGCTTTTCTACAGATGCATATTTATTTCAGTGAAGGATTTGTTAGGGAATTTTCAAAGGACCAAACATGTTTAGCTAGAACTCGACGTTCGTTTCAGTTGATTGAAAGGTAATGTTGGTTCATATCTTTGCCTAATGCATAATCAGCTGATTCAGGAATAAGAATCTCCTAATGACTTCAAGACTTACTTCAGAAGAGATTTGTTTTTTCATTTCAGTGAAGAATTAAATTAAATTAAACCAAAAACTTAAAACCTCATATTTCCTTTAGGTTGGATTTGTGGTGCTCCTGTACTACTGGTTCATTCCAAAATTATCATCTTAAAAACAAGAAACGAAGCATTGTTAATAAATACTTGCAAGTTTTAAAATAAATTTACCATTTATTTTACTACTTTACCTGGTGAATTATTTCCTCCTCAAACCTTCTCATTGCAGAGCAGACGTTAGGACTAAGTGCTGTGATATTGTTAGAAGAAAAGAAAGCCTGCTTTGCTTTTGCACAATATTGAATTATTTTTACAAGGTAAAGTCTAGGAGACTGACATTTGGTGTCAACACTGTATAAACAATAGCTGCCCTGCAATTGCTAATCTATTTCCTTCATTACTGCTGATGTCCTGAAACCCACAGAACACCAGAATTGACAGAAAAACAACCCATTTCCTCCAAGCTTTCCTGCTGAATAATTACTTCCTGTGTTTATCTGATATGTGCTTCCTGTGGACAATTTCCATATGTTTTTCCTGTGCATGGGATTTTTAAAGGACTCCAAGAAAACCCAAATTTCGCTGAGTGCCTCCTCAAACTAAGAAGAAGTTGAACAGATTAACAGGAGACAGAAAAAAGCTTTAAATACCTCTGAAAATATTTTCTTTAAAGATTTTTAAGATTATTTTTACTAATAGCTTGGTCGTAAAAACTTACATTGCATTTGGCTTTTACAGGTGTAACAACTTTGCCTCTTTCTTCCTGCTGCTATAAAGAAAATAGTTTTTACTCTTCTTCCTACTTTACATAAAACATTTATTTCAGCCCATTCATTCTGAAAGAAACTATAGTGATATTTAGAAACAGGAGATGGACTTTATAGGAACTTACAGACCTCAACATGTTCTCCTTTGCAGTTGTGTGGGATGGTGGATAAGCTGTATTTTTCTGAAAATGCTCTTGCTAACGTGGCCTAGATATCATCACAAAGCCAATGTGGAACTGGGCTTGGGGACACAGATCTTCTTCCATTTTTCCCTGTCTTCTGAGGCATTCTGAATTACACGAAGGACTTAACAATACAGATTTGGTGTTGCCAAACATGCTCATAGCACTTAGGCTAGATGTCTACCTGCACTCTAACAACCATGCTGAAAAAAGTGCCCGTTTCAAATAGTAAGCTTTATTAAATAATGATGCTTCACCTGCCCAAAGCTGTGGCTTTGTCTCTGGTGGCTGTCTGACACAAGTTTTTTCAAGAAAACTTAAAGATTTGTTGATCCCATAAGAAATTCCTTGTTTCATGGGTCTTGCTGATAAATTTGCTAGCTGCTGTGTGTGAAAAGGCTTTTCAGTAGTGTCTTTGGTATACATTGGCCTTCAAAGGGTTTTTGACTGGGAGCTCTGGCTTTTTCTACGTATGAGGACTATGTGAAACCCACCAGTGGCACCAGAATCTCTGTATGCTACAAAATTTCTTTGGGATTCTCCCAGCAATTCTCTGGCAAATGATTACAGCTCCAGGTTGGGTGAATCTTAATGAATGGGTAGAAGATTTCTTCAGCAGCATATCAGAAGGTAGACTTGGGGATTTCCAAACTCCTAGGTTTAACGTCTTCTTAGGTGGGAAAATTCTAATGCTGGTTTATGGAGATAAATGACAGACCAAGTGATTAATTTGGCTATTTATGTTAATCCTTCATCAAAATCTGTTTTCAAGTAAAAGGGGAATTTGTGATTCATCTCTTAATGGAATAAAATTGCAATTTTGCACTATCTTTGCTAAGATCAAGTTTTCCTTCCTAATAGAATGAATCACTCTCCATTGTCAGAATGACATCCACTATTTGGAGCTGAAGCAGAGATAAGCCTAAATATATTTGACTGTGTATGTACTTGGCTTAATGTGTTACATGAACATTTTCTTTTACTATATATCAGTAGAACCTTCAAGTCTTACTAGCGTAGTCATGTTGATTAAGTATTTGGAGATACATGCTTCATGTAGAAGAAAAAACATAGTGCTTTCAACAATGTAACTTGTTCTGGTAATGGCTTCATGATGTTCTTTAATTGTGCTGAGTGATTTCAATGAGTGAAGCTCATACCTGCAGCAGGGAAGATTTTGATTGTGAAAGGACTTGTATTGTAGAATGACTGGAGAATGCTAAAATAATTATGAGAGATGTTTTCAAGAGGCAGGCTTCATTTGGAGAATGGAAGTTTCTGTGCTGTGGACAGAGGGGCACTTAGCTGGTGCTGAATGACAAGACTAATTCCTCAATACTTCCAGCAGCGTGTGGAGCTTCAGCAGAGGCAGCATTTTAGTTAGATTCCTCCACCAGCTATCCAGTATCAACTGGAACCCTCAATATGCAAACTTCTTAAATTACATTTCTCTTTAGAAAGGGGAAAAAACTCCTTCAAAATGAGGTTTTAATTTAAGAAACAAAATCCTAGTGTGACTGATTTAAATTAAAACTCAGTTATCGTGCAGTTCTTATCTTTATGTTTGTATTAAGAGGGTACAATGAGATACTATTGTTTTGAAAGAAAATTGAAACTCTTGCCTAATTTTAGCATTGTGAAACGAAACAAATAGATTTTAATATTTTAAGCATCTAGACGTTAACAATGATTGAATCTCATTAATATCTGGTCTTCTTGCTGACATTCCTCCCTATGGTTTCATTTTAGCAAACCTTTATCTTTAAACACAAATCCCCAGGACAAATGCAAGAATGGCTGGATTTGATACAAATCTAAAAGTACATATATCTGTCATCAAGAGCTGAAGCCTAAATAAACAATACATATTGTGCAGTGGAACACAAGATTAATTTCTAAGTATCAAGATTCTACTTTGGTAAAATACCTTGTGTGGAAAAAAAGAAAAAAAAAAGAAGAAAAAAAAATCAAACAGGATTAAAAAAATTAGGTCAACTGAATCTGGGATTTCAAACATTAATATCCATCATTCATGGTTACATGGTTATTTCATTAGATCATTACCTTGTAAAAGAGCAGAGCTTATGTTGTTTTGACTGTGTGCATTTCTATCTTAACGTATTTGGAGGTCTTTCAAATTCAACTTTAGAACTGATTTACATAAGTTTATAGTGCTTATTTCAGTTCTGTTACATCCTGTACTTTGGCACTCTCATTTGAGGAATACATTGCCTTCTTATCAATACGCACACAAAATAGCTTAATGAGGGTTCTAAAACTTTCATCCTTCACTACAGCATTAAATGTGTCTTTCTTGGATTAGCACTTTTTCTTCCTTCCTCTGGTTTTTTAGTTCCCCCCCCTCTTTTATTATTATTTTTTTTGTCTAGTTAGAGAACAAAATGGATGTGCTGTCAGTATAAATATGCTCACACTTTGTCTTTTGCCTGCTCTGTTGACCTAGTATGATTTGTGGATTGCTTTGGCTAAAACAACACCCAGCCTGAGTAGTTTCAGGTCAGGTCAAGTATCTTCACACTAACCTGCTCAGACCTGGTTGGTATGAGCGAAGGTATTGGGATGAAAACATTGCAGTGTGAAGCAACAGAAGGACTATGACTTTGTCAAGAAAGGTCACTAGTGACCACCATCAAGTGTGAACTAATTAGAAGTCATGCCATACCATTCAGTAAAAGCCAAATATTTAAGACATGAATCAATGGCTGTGTTTCTTGTGTGAACTTCTGTAACAGTAGACGTTACTTCTGGGCTACACCCAAAATTTTTTGGTTTCATGATATTTTTGCATAGTATTACAGTATATGGTTGCAATTGTCTAATTAAAATAGTCCTTTATCTATACTGATAGTGCACAACTTTGATTTTCCACTCTGCCCTACATGGAAACAGACTGTTTAATTCATTATATGACTGCTCTCTCTATGCAAGAATGACCCATTCTATAATTTGATTGACTGAACAGCAGCGAAACTTTAATTGCCTTAAAAACATTTTGGACCTAGAGTATCTACTTTTGTTGCAGTTGTCAGCAAAGGTGAAACTAGTATTACGAAAAGAACGAGCAGGATTTGAACATTAGGTAAACCACTCAGGAAATAATACTTCACTTATGTTTCCATGTCATACATACAGTACTAAACGAAAAGCAAAATCAGGAAATCTATGTGCATCGTGACAGATGTACAACATTCACTATGTCTCTAGATAATTAGTCAAACTGATATCAAATAAGATTTCCATGAGTGTAGACTGAAAGGACAGCTTCTTTCATGCTCTGGTGGATATCCTTCATGACAGTTATGAACATGACCAGGATGAGAGGTTACGTGGTACCAGCCCAAAAAAAAAAAGGGAAGGTAATGCTTGGGAGTGTCTGGCAACACATGGATTCATGAGATCATTTGCCAGCTAACAGCAATAAGACTGTAGAAACATTAAGTGGCCATCAGTAAACTCCTCCTCTTGCACAGTCTCCTGCTCAAGTTTGACACATTTTCAATCTGAGTTTGCTGGCCAATCATTGATAAAGTTTCCATGCTATTCTTTAATTTAATGACTCCTTTCTGTCACTGCACAATAGTTTGGACTCTAAGACTGGGATTCAGAAACATTTCACAGCATTTGCCTTTCTCTACCTACCTGCAGCCATAAAGACCTCAGGAAACAGTGAAAATTGGACAAACATGGCCCACCGTGTTGAAGGACATTAGGATAAACAGGGACTAAATTTAGATATTCCATGTTCCAGACAAGGTCGTCAGCCTAGGGCTTAAAAACATCATTGCTTTCTTGTCTGGAAGATGTTTGATAAAGGAAAACAATCTTTTGCTTTGGGTAGGTTTCTCCAGAATGTGCTATGAAACAGGCAGAGCAAAAACTAATTTCTGTTTTCTGAATGGTCTTAAAATACTGTGTTACTGAGTCTGGTCACAGCCATAACACTTAGAGGAATGAGAAAAAGTAGAACTGTGTTATAAAAATATCCAGGAACCGAGAGAACAGGTAGCCACTGAGAGGCCAATTTTGTACTTATGGAAACTTTAAGCACCTTTTGGAATAAAACCAGCGTTACTCTCCAAAAACTTCCTGTACATGTAAATTGTTTCAATTTATGAGGAAATAGCCTTCTAGGCTTTGTTCCTCCAAAAGCCAGTGAACAAACGGGATGAACAGATTTGCGTGCCCAGACTTCAGATGACACAGTGTAGCTCACACCTGTATAAAGCCCTTGCTCTGTCTCGAGAAGTTACCTTTGTTCATGTTGTCTACTGGGAACAGCTCCTAGCCCTTTCTAACCCCTGAGCTATGCTAAGACACTGCCTGACAAGGTCAAGCATTGTGGCAAGGAACCTGCTGACAGTTAAGCAGTGTAAATAATCATGAAGCTGCTCTTGAGCTTGTTTTTGTACCATGTGCATGGTAGTAGTAAAGATGAGGCAGAAAGTCTGGGTTCACTGCAGGACCAGGAAATGAAGAGTGCAGCACACAAGACTCAAGTAGCAACTGCATTTCTTCACACCTAAGGTAGATGGTCAGCCCACCTGATTGCTTAGCTCTGCAGGGGTATTAATGTTCAGAAACGTGTATTACTCATCACGTGGACACAAGCTCACTATATCTTCCATATGATCTTCACTAAAAATAAAAAGTTCTTATGGTAGCATAAGGTGTAAATTACTTCTGTATCTTGAAAAACTCTCAGTTTCCAATGTTTCATCCTGACTCAAAGTGAAAATTCCAGGTCTGGCTTTCACTTGTCACATGCTTTTCCATGAGTTTGTGTGAATGGCTTCTCTAAGTGTGGATGGATAACTAGTCACCTGAAAACTGTAAGTGAAGAAAGGAATTCTACGAGAGAGAGCATGTGAAAGTTTTCCAAGAACTGAAAAGCTGTGGAGGTTACTGATCTTGTTAAATCTGGAAGAATTGTTGACTTCAGGATGGCAATTGTTGCTGAGTCTGCCCGAGGACAACAGCACACATCAGTATGGCAAACTTGGCCTGTGTCAGAATATGTTCCCTATCATCACTTCTATTAAATTGCCTTCATTATCAGTGGCAAGCAGATCTGGGGGAAATGTCTTGCAAAACAGGCTGTATATTGAAATTTCTCTGGTCTTTTTTTTTCAACAGAGGCTGAAAGATGTAAAGCACAGTTTATTTTTACTACTATTACACTCTGGTTAAGAATCAAAGGTTAAGAGATGACCTTTGGAATGACACCCAGCAGGCAGTGTTTTCTACATATCTACAATGCCATTTGTTATGCGGGTGTGTTTCGCTGCACTTTGTCTCAAGGCCCATGTTTGTTGTTTGATACAGTGCTGCATGCAGTAGCTATAGCATTATGTGGATTGCAAAACAGCTCGGAGCCAATGTTTTAAACTGTGGCAGCACAATAACCATGAGTTGAGCACCAAAGAATGCGGCAGGTAACCACAAGCTATAATTCTGGCAATTACAGCAACGATATTTTGAGAGACTGGATGGCTGCAGTGGTATTTTTATATTCCCTCTTAAGGTCTCCCTTCAAAGTTAACTGCTCAGTTTTGCTTAGCTGGGCTGGCATGAATGTTTGACTTACACTGGAAAAGTTATCCCGACCCAGCAAGATGTTTAACTTGTATGTCTTCTCTCTGTTTTCTGTTCACCGGGTAGTAAGTCAGTTTGTGGGATGGAGATGCAAAACCAAGAAGATTATGCATAGGATCTAGGATTTCACATTTTTTTGCTTCAGTATTTATATGTTTCTTCTATAGATTTCCATGGTCTTTTACTGACATGGACAGAGAAGGCAGATATTCTGGATTTTGCAAAAGGAAGCAAAACTCCAGGATTTTTCTCATAGCTGCACATATAACGTATTACTTAGGTAGGAAAAATAAAACAAATGTTATTACTTGCATGAGGAGTGAACTTCATATGCTGCAAATAGACAACTAAACCAAACTGGCGCTTGAGGTATTGCTGCCACAAATTTAAAGTGGTAAAACACAGTTTAGCATATTCATAGTAGTTTGGCCTTAAACGACAAAAATTACCTCATCTTATTTTGGCTTCAAATGATCAGATAGAACAAAAAAGAGTAAACAGCGTAACTATGGAGAAGTCTCATGAAAATGATGTCAATATCCTCCTCTTTGAATGGTTGTGTATTAGCCCATGGTTATTTGTATCAGTCATTTTACTCCTGGCATACCTACTGCCATTTTTGTACCAAATGTAAGGCTCTCACTTCCCTCCTCTCCACTTCCACTTAGTGAAAAGCATCATGAAAAGTGCTGCTGCTTTCCACTATCTCCAATGCCCAACTTTCTTTTGTCTCATTCAGTCTCCTTCCAGAATCGCAGCCATTAAATTTGAACATTTTTCTTAAATGTAAATCCTTAGCTAAATTTCATAGATAAGCTGGTATGTATGATACTTATTCTTAGCAGATTTGTTAATAAAACATGACGTTGGTCTATTAATTGAATACCTTAACCTGATGTTTCATCTTTGCTTGTGTATGCTGTTCATAACCGCTCATACGTGGTTTGGTTTTGTTGTGTTGTTTTTTTTCTGGTGCTTGTCAAAATATTATTGCAAAAGTGAATCACATTACAACTTGTTATATTTATTTCTGCTAATTTTTATTGTTTGATGGTCCAGGAAAGGCATGATGCATCATACCATTATTTTTCCTATAAAAATTATCTCATTTTTTTTTCCCTTTTAGTATCTAGTATCTTTATTCTCTGGCAAAAATTATATGATTCAGTGGTCTGAACACATGAATATATATGAAGATGAGGAAGCATAAATGATAGTGCCACAGCACTGGTGCTGGAAAGTAAAAGAGAGGATTCACACTTGCCATACAAAGATACACAGATACATTTGATTCACTGAGGTGAATCAGAAGATAAATTGGCTTTTATCTACATCTCTTGTTTTGAGGTATCAGATTCTTTTAACTATCTGTTAAATACAGCTACCGATGCATTTGCTTTTCACACAGTTTTCAGCCCTTATGTTGTGCAATTTTGGGAAATACAATATGGACCAAACTAGTACTGCACCTGTAAAATGAGATTGAAGATTTGAAAACTGCTGATTTTCTTTCCTATATGGACTACACTATTCCTATATTATTTAATCATAGCACAGTCAGCACCTATTTTTAAGCGTTGCCAGAGCTGAAATAGAATCAACGCATCAGTGTAGGTGTAACAACGCTCTAATAATTTCCCCATGTGCTATGCTCCTCATTTCTATTTCTTAAATTGAAAAATATTTAACTCCCATGGAAGCCTATAAATGTTGAATAATTACAGAATTGCCACTGATATAAATCTTTCTGCGAGGTTTTGTGTCTTAATAGAATATATGGGCTAGGTAGTGTGTCAGACCTCTGACTACTGACACAAAATACCTGATGTAGGAATGTGCATACCTTAAATTCTATCCTCCCCTGGACACTCTGACATTACTGAAAAATCCTGTGTGATTAACCAGAGAGCAGCAATCGGCCAGTAGGATTCCTGGAGCAGCCTTGTGTTTCTAAATAGGATCAGCTATCACAGGCTTTTAAGAAAAATACATTTAGAAATTGCCTTATGTGCTCTTTAACACTAACTTTCTCTTCTAATATGAGATTTATCAATCAGACTAAACTAACTGAAACTCTTTCCCTGCAATGTCTGGAAGGAGTATCCCTTCCCATTTGTTTTCTCCAGTACTTTGAATTTTGGAGGATATCTTTAGGATCTCTCATTGCAAGAGAACTGCTTGCCGTATTTTAAGTCTATGGGAAAACTATCACTGTCCTTTTTGCCAGAAAAATGGGGAGCCTTTCATTGCAACAAACAAGATAGGGCCAATCTCATTCATGAGTGAAATGTTAATTTATTTATGTTCTCTATTATTTATACTTGTTAAAATAGCAAAATCAAAGTGAAGTAGCAATCCTCACATAGAGTCTAGATTTCACTCGAATGAGTACTGCTCCCAACATCCTCTTGATATGAATCAGCATGGTACTGAAGTTGATAGAGATATTAATTTATAACCATTGACCTTCCTATGCTGTCCATTATGTATCATGCAGAGAATTTGATATTTCATAAAACTTGGCAAATTCTTGTCAGTGTATGCAGTACTTGATATTCTAACTGTAAAATCTGGCTTGGAATGAAATATGCCACAGCTAATCCATTACCATCTGTCTTTATTTTGTGCACCCCCCGGATCATATCCCCACACAACATGTTATTTTTTAAATAAGCAAACTCTCATTGACAAGGAAGACCGTAATGGCTCTGTAAGAGACAATGTGGTCTGCTGCATCAAAAGTCCGCGTTTTATAACTCCTGAATTACACACTGAAAGAGCTTGTTGCTTCAGGGCCCTGAAGACTGAACATGACAAGAATGTCTGCTTGCATTTACTGGAAATGCTTTCATTTTCTTAAGAATAAAGGGGAAAATGTTAATAATTTGACTTCTATTACAACTGAATTAAAAATTCTTCAAGACATACATATAACCTTGTTTTCTGAGGTAAGTTCTCTTGTTACACAGATATTCTGATCTGACTTATTTTGAACCTTGCACAACAGCACCATGTTATTGTGCAAAATGAATTCAAAAAATACCTTGTATCAGTAGCGTTCCACATCTACACTGGAAAACTCCAAGAAACACATAGGGGAGCCAGACTCTATAGTGATTATTTTTGAAGTCATTTAAAAACAATCAGTTATTTTGTTTAATCTTTAATCGATCTGAACCTGATCTCTGCAATTATTTATGAAATGCTAATAGGCATGCAACCTCAGGTAATCCTTGCTCAACTACATTTATCCTCATTTGATCCAACCTTTCTCTCTTTTGCCCTCTCCATTCCTTCTTACTTACAATTAATCTCCAAATGCCTCCTGTTTAAATAATCATTAGTCATAAAAGTTTCTCCTGAAGTCACAGGAGCTTGAGTAATAGTGGAAGCTACTAGAGTGAACCAGAAATCAAGTAATATCTATAAAAAACAATTACACAAAATCCCAGTGAGTACAGGAATGCACTCGATTTCCAAGCCTAAATGTCCTTCATCTGGTTATTCAGGAACACACAAATCGAGGAAGTTGCTCCCACGTGATTTTCATATGTGACTGAAAGTTCCTGGGTAGTTTATTCTCCATGAGGATGATTTTTCTGCTCCTGTGGGAGGGAAAAGGGCAGCCACTCCCTCCCAAAAATGAATATTGAAAACTATTCAATGAAACTGAGTTTCCATTAGGAGGAGTGATATTTCTCCTCTTGTTCAAATCAGAATTTACCTCACCCCTTCGAGCGTCAGAAGGGAAGCTCAGCGTATAGAAAATACATGCAGTAACATATGAAGCAGCATAGGAGAACCATAGTGGAGGAATCTGAAGTGAAATTTGATTGCAAATATTTAATGTTTTGATTAGACTCTAAGGAAATGAAACATTTTGAAATTGCCAAGGAGAAATCCATACAAAGTTCTGTTTCTTCTGATGAAATGTTATTTTCCCAGGCAGAAACGCAGTAGTTTTATGCCTTCAGATTTTTAAGAAAAGATGAAAATATGTTGCAGGAACTAAATAATCCTTGAAAAGGAATAAGTCGGTTGTTCAAACTTTCTTTTTGCTCTAACTTGTCACAGAATGAAGGAGTAGAAGAGAAAGAAGTAGAAGCAAAGGCTTTAGTGAAGTGTTAAAGACCAGAGATCAATTTTCTATATGATTTACTGTAACTGTTATTCATTTTGATTTCACATCTTTTTCAATTTATTCCCTACTTACAATCCTGACTAATATATTGACTTAAGTAGCTGGTATTGTAGACATATGTTAGCTCAGATCTGCTTGGATTAGTCTTCTTGCCGAAATTTAGATATGGACACATTATATGGATATCTAAGTTTTCAGAAACTAATGTATTGCAGATATACTTTGAGCTTTTCAGGACACGTGTTTGAAAATGTTCCTGCATTGTGTCATACCAATTTGCCACTTGAGAACAGAAAGGGGGAAATGAAGAGTTACTGTCGCAATCAGCTACTAGAACAAATGACTTCATTTTAATATTAGAAGGTTATATTTGCAAATGCTGCTGATTTTTTTTTTTTGATTTTTTTTTTTTAACTCAGAGGAAATAAGGGAAAGGTGTTATGAGTTCTGAGCATCTGGTTTCTGTTTCTAATTTTTCTGTGTTTCTAAAAGTCATTATGTACCAGTTTATGGGGCCAAGGAAACAAAACTGATACAACAGAGTAGCCCAAATGAATCATTACATTCCCCTTCTAGCTCCCATTGTTTTTGAACTACTGTAGGGTCCAATTACAATTTCACTTGAATATTTCTGGCTTTTTCTTGTTCTCTGCTCAGGAAGTGGATGAATAGGGACACTGTTGTTCATATTGTGGTAGGGAGGCAGCAATTCATTTTGGACAAGGCTGCAGTGACTCTGCAAATTCTCCCCCCCTACCCCACCCACTTCCAAAAATGTCCCCACCTTTCAAAGAAACAAGGGGTTTAGTTGGAGAAAAAGGTAGGGAGACACTGTTTTTCAGTCTCCTTTTTGATTCTATAAACGTCTTTCCTAATTAGTGTATTTCTGTTGTTTGCATCTGAGATGATATGTTTACATTCAAGCAGCTACTAAGAAGAATGAAAATTGAACATACTTCAGATCTTGCACTGAAATGCTGGAAAATGTATGTATTTCTTTCATGATTCTTTCTTTATTTTATTTGTATGTTAATTGTCTTTTAAACAACCTCATCTCATTAATTTCTGTGGCCCCCACTTTGGTAGCAATTGGGAGGGCATGAGAAGGTGAGACAGTAATGAGGCCTAAAGTCTGTACTTTTTGGGTCAGTTCCATCTGAAGTGTACACAGTATGATTCAGCATGTGCAGGGTTTTAGGCATCCCTCCTTGAATGATTAAAGATGAAGGACAATGTAATATAAAGGCTGATATCCAACATGCAGGTTCTTCAAACTGACACTCAACTGTCACCTATTCCTGGAATCTAGATTTCATGGATATACCCAGACCTGCCACTGCCCTGGCAGTGCTGTGCAGCTGAGTATTCACAAGTATTGCTGTATTCATCTCCTCTGAGAACCCTGAGCCAGAATCTGCAGAGATGCAGGATGTAGAGCACCACCCCCATCACTTACTTACAGAAGCTCTAATTTTTAAAACACAAAGTCATTCACCTTAGTTTGCTTTCTCCTCAAAGTGTCCAAGATTGATAGCCTGAAAGATTTCCTTGCTCCCAGAGGATGCTCCTACATCCATGATTAGGGCATCCTCCTAATAGTCTGGGCCAAAGGATGTTTTCAAACTGTTTCAGGTGGATGCAGACCTCTCCTCAGACTATTGGCCAATTTCAGTAGCTGAGCAGGCTGGTTTTGTGTATATATATATATACACACACCTATTTATATATACACATTAATTATGCTCATTCATTCTGTGGGTAACATAGTTTATCCTAAATAACAAGATGGTTAAGAGTAAGAAAATAAGGTACTTATCCTAGCAGCATGAAAATTAGTTTTCATATTTTGTTCTCAAAATCACCTGCTTTAAAACATTTTTTTATGTGCTCAGTGTTCCACAACTGACTAAACCCTGAACACTTTGGAATTGCTCATACAGGTAAAACTAAGAAAGTGAATAAATCCTTACAACAATCTGCCCCCTCGTTTTCAGACATCTAAAAACAAAGGTCAAGATGGCTGCTGAATAAGCAAACTCATTATATTCCTTCTTTTGGAGACATAGTACTTGCACTTTTCTTTTTGACTGTTTATTTTAGCCTTGTGTAATCTAGGCTAAAATTCTGTGTTTTTACTTTACCAGCAAAACAACCAGGATAGGACAGCGTAAGCTGCTAACAAAAGGGCAAGACCTGGAGGTAAGGAGAATTTGTATGGGGTGTGATGTCTTCTCCACAAAGATGACTTTGAGTAGTGCTCTTCCATCAACCAACCTCAAATTCATCTGTGGTCTCCTGCAGATTACGAGACTTCTTTTTGTTTATTTCTCTTATAGCCTGCATGGTTTGTGGTTGCTTTATTTATTGAGTGCTGAGCATGTTTATTTAGAGTCTTTTTTATTTATATAATTCACCCACAGGCTGAAAAACTATTGTGTTGTATACAAGCAATCATGATGTACAAGTAAAACTAAAGTGAGGGTCTCAGTGAGAAATTCACTTAAATAGAGGGTTTGAACAAAGTTCTGATGTCCTTCACAATAGGCCATGCACTGTGGCAGATCTGAATGTGGATCTCAAGTCCAGCAAACATCATTTGACCTAAGGAGTGACTCAGGAAGGCTATAGGAAGTCTAGCAAGAAAAATAATGTATCACCCACATTTGTGAAGCAGGGGAACAAATGTAATCAGTGTCTCAAGTACACGTGCTTGGCAGTAGCTGAACTTGCTCCCCTTTTTCTACATGTGAACGTGACTGCATTTACAGTGAGAGGAAGACAGAACTCAACATCCTTTCCTATGTGCTCAAGTGCTTTACCATGGTTTTCAACCCATTACATAGACCCAGATTTCTGGCTCTGATCAAGAGGCTGCTCAGGCAGCACCTTCAGAGGTGGTACTTAAAGTAGGAGCAAAGGGACATTTTAGTTCCTCACATCACATCTAATCTGAGTTTAATTCCCTATCTTTAATCTGTGTCTTGCCTTAATGGTCCTAGTTTTAGTGTTATATTCCCAAATCCTTCTATTCCACTGAGTCCTCAACCTACCCACTCAGTGGAGCCCATGAGACAACTGAGATGTTGGCAGGAGAGGTCCTGGATTAGAGGAATTTATTTTCAGGCATGCCTGTGAAGTGTCAGTCATGCTGTTAGCACTAGATAATCTGAAACTGGCAAATGTGAGGAAATTAAATTTAAAGCTGGCACTTCATCTTTAATTCACTGTTTTGCACGCTGTAATGATATAATTTTACAGCAGTGTGAATTAAGGTTGGAGTAGGATCAGACTTTAATCTGACTTCTCTGTTTTATGTCATTTTAATCTAGTTTAACAACTTGTTTAATTTGGAAGACTTTCCTAGTCCCCTTAGGGAATTGCCTTGTAGTTCATCACAGTATTTGATACTGAAATCTCAAAAAAAAGATGTCATCATAACCTCCTTTTCTTTTTTACCTGATAGCACTGATATAAGCACACATCTTGGAGTACAGTGTCTCTGCAATAGCCATAGGCTGGTTGAAGCTTGGACCTTCAGCACCAGAAGCAAAAGCCTCAACTACACTGAAGAGAAACTGTTTTAAACTAATAGCCTGTTAATGTCATCGATGCCAACAATAGACAGTGAAACAATCATTAACACTAGGGCAAGGTATTGTGTAACCATATTCTACAAATACAATTCTGCTCGTGTCGTTTTCACAAGTGGAGTTTTTCATGAAGAAAGGGCTTGGTAGACTTTCCTAACTTCACATTTGGCTGGACAGGCTTCCATCTGAACTCAATAGCAGATTTATTTATACCCACTACATGTTTTTTTTCCAGGTCTTGTCATCAGTATAATAGTTCAAATCCTTACCCAATGACTTCATTGTATTTTATTCCACTTCATTTTTAGAAGGACAAGGGGAAATTTATAAATTATTGAGGTTGGATTTCTATCTGAATAGATAGTCACAGCCACAGTAGTGGAAGGAGAGAGAGACAAATAATATTCTAAAAAGCAGATGTTTTATCATCTGTCTTGATCATAGATCTTGTCACTGAACATATTTTATAGCTTTTGGACTCAATGCTTTACTCTAAGCTGAGATAGCATGGGCAAGCCAAAGGGAGCATAAAGCAAAGTACTGAAAGAAAAGCTTCATATCTTGCCAGAGCTCATCATACTGCCCTTCTTAGTTTCTTGGTAGCTAGAAAGCAAGATGAAAGATCAGCACTTCTGGATACCATAGCCAAGGACAGTTATGAACTTGTGTTGGAAGTCGCCTGTGACAATGCATCTTTGCACCTCAGAGGAAGGGAATTAACTCTAGCAATTCCTCTTCTTGTGCCCCAGAAACAGAGAGCCAACAAGAAACGAACCTTTGAAATGCATGAGGCCTTCACAGGCTGAAATTATTTAGTATGAATTGTTCCATGAATACCTTAAAAATACTGATACTCCTTGATGACAAGTTCTCAAGCAGAGGAACACAGCAAAAATTTCCAGGGTATGTTAGCTTGGATTTATTCATCACGGCAAAAATGACTGTCTAGTTTCACTTGAAAGCCAAGACCTGACATCAGGTTGTACTATTCACTTTTGAACACAAGAAACTGCTATTTAAACACCAAAAAAAAGAAAGAGGGACTTTGCATACTTAGTTTCAGAGACCAAGTAAGAAAGTGTTATAGAATAGTTTTGGCTGGAAGAGACCTTCAAGATCATCAAGTCCAACCTTACTCCCAGCCCTATCAAAACCACTAAACCACGTCCCTAAGCACAACATCCAACTGCCTCTTAAACCCCTCCAGGGATGGTGACTCCATCACCTCCCTGGGCAGCCCATTCCAATGCCCGACAACCCTTTCTGGAAAGAAATGCTTCCTAATATCCAGCCTGAACCTCCCCTGTTTCAACTGCAGGCCATTTCCTCTTGTTCTGTCCCTTGTCAGCAGGGAGAACAGACCAACTCCCACCTCGCTACACCTTCCCTTCAGGTAGTTGTAGAGGGCAATAAGGTCTCCCCTCAGCCTTCTTTTCTCAAGGCCAAAGAGCCCCAGATCCTGCTGACTACACTATTCCTGATACGTTGGTGTACATCTTCCACTTACATTTATTCAAAGGCATTTTGTGCCCTCTGGTGACCATTTAGAGCTCCATTTTGCAAGATTAGCTGCAACTTTTTTGCTATCAGGACTTTACCAGGAGTACAGATAAGATTTTCTACTCATAATTTGGGCTACAATAACAGTTGATCCAAAACAAACAAACAAATAAATAAAAGCAGAGCTAGCTGTTTATACACAAGCTACATGCATTTGGCAGATTTTTCACTGCAGTCATGCTGGATTTCCCACTTTTGTTTTGGTCCTGTAATAAAAGGATCTAGATTTGATCACATGAGGTAAAAGTGGGAAAGAATCAATGCACAAGCTTTTTGTCATAACTGAATTACATCTCAGTGCAAACAGAATTAAATCAAAGTACAATAATAACAGTACCCCAGATAATTTCTGTACTAGGAGATAATTAAGTATGTCCTGTTCAATATGCTATTTACATACAAAACCTGGCAAAGCCAATTGGTGTCTTACTTGTGAAGATCTTGTCCTGCTGTGTCTCATCTGTAGAGGCCTCACTAGAACCCAAATGTAACCACATTTGAAAGCAAATTATTGCACGGTTCAAACAGCGCACAGAAAAATATGAAACCAGCCAGCAAATCTAATCTTTTGTGTCATATAAATAGGTATATGCATAAAAAGAGTGATCAAATTAATAAAATTAAAGTAATAGGTCCAAAATTTCGAGGTGTTCTAGAGGCATAACTAGAATTCAGCTGGATGGTTGGAGTTCCATCAATATTCCTGCAAAAAGTTGTCATTTAGTAATATGGACTTGACTTCTTTTATTTCATATGAAAATAATCAAAAGAAGTATGTCGTGTTGTCACACCACACTGAGGTCCTGGTCCAGTACTGCAGGGGAAACCCATCATAAACTGTACTTTCTCCCTGAGATTTTCTTTTGCCATACAAATACTACCCTGAAGTAGGAGAAAGAACAATTGGTCCTTGCCCACAATACCACGACTTCTCTGTATCATTTCAATGCTATATTTTTACTGGCAGTAGCCCTGATTAACAGTCTGATATGTCTCTTTGTGGGCAAATCAAAGCCCCATGAGGTCAGCTGAATAGCTTTTGCTGATTTGGCTAGGTTTTGGATCAGCAACTAAAGGAAAGTGGCCTGGCATACTAAGACTTAAGGAAAAATCCAACAAAACACAGGCAATATCTGTTCTCAAGTCTGCCATGGATATAGTATTGCCTTTTGGGCAAGCCTCTCAATTTCAAAAAGCATCAGTCTATTTAGTTGGGTTAATAGTAGTTACCGAAGCTATTAAAATGTTTGAAGAGCTAATTAATGTTTGTAAAAAGTTTGTGAGTTAAAGGTGTTAGAAAGTGCACGGAATTTTAGTATTGTTAGCAGGTCTATTTTTAATAAATCCCCCTTGATCATAATTCATTATCCCTGTGAGAATTCATCCAATGCTTTTTAGTCAACATTTTCTCCTGCAATCCATATTAATTAGCAATATTGGTCTGTTGGTTCTACAGTATTTACCATTTTTTCCCCTCTGGTTTCAGAACACTGTAATTAAAGCATTCCTAGGAGAACTGATTAATGAATTGACCTGAAATGCCTTATTATAGATCCTACAAAAAAACTTAATTTAAAATGTACTACAAAGTTTTGTAGAGTTTAGCTGAAAATCCACTGGAGCCTGAAGCCTGATTCCCTTTTCCTAAAACACAAAAGACAAGCACAAAGTATGAAATCTAAATTTCTTTCTATCTCCCTATGTAAATCAATCTCAGGAAGTACAAGATTACAAAGGGTGGCTCATGTTAGAGAGTGGCTTTTGCTTATGCAGAAGATTAGTTTCTAATCCTACTATAAGAAGGACAGAAATATATTTCTGCTCTCCTCTGAAACCTCAGTGATTTCATTAAAGGTCTCATTATGGAATTGACATTTCATTCTTTGTTTATTTATATCACCATTTGTGAGCTTACTCACCCTCATCCTCATCTGCTGAATGTATACAAGTAACACTAACAGGAAACTTTTATAAACAACTTTCTCTTTCTTGTCATCACCAAGATTTTTTTTTTTTTGTTATTTTTAAGAACTAGAACTCTGGGTGTTTGGGGGGAAAAGAAAACATAAAGGATCCTGCCAGAAATCATCTTCTAGTCTAACATGCAATTTGTAACACAGGCAGTTTGGTTATGCAGGCATTTTCCTTCTCACACTTCTCCAATTAAAACGAATGAAAACCATTCCTTTCGATATTCTCCGTATGCTGGATTCTTGTTATGGGATAAAGAGAGAAGCAAACAGCTGTTTATGGAATTGCAATGGTGGAAAAGAGAAAAGGCCATTCACGCTTGGTTTTGGAGAGGGGTGAAAAGGCTGGTAACATAATAAGTTGAAGTAAATTGTCCGTATGCCTTGGGGAAAGAGATGAAAACAAAGTAAACTCAATGTGGGAGCACAGAAAGTTTGCTTATTTATTTTATGTACTTATACATTAACGTTTGAATTAGTTATCAATGCTAATGTAGCTTCAAATCTTATGCCTTTGGACTGTGCTCAGGAGAGGATCATTTTTCAGTTACCCATGTAGCTAGTAAATTTGATTACTGCGATATAAAATTCACATGTAGCCAAATAATGCATTGCTTTGGTGCTAATAATCAGATTCCATGGAAAACTGGAGTTTTGTGAAAAACTGACAGACACCTGAAGGTGACCTCTCAATGCAATGATCTGAAAATGCCACATACACTTATGGTAGTCTACTGAAGTGGTATCATTTTTCTATAAATAGAAAAATTCTATCACATTAACCAAGAACTGGAGGGTGTCCAAGAGTGTGTCATTCTTCTTAAACATTATTAAAAAAAAAAAAGTCTGAAGCTTCCATTCACTTTGGCTAAATGTTAAAAAGTCAGGATTATTTTTCCAACTGCTCTAATTCACAGAATTTACAAAATTGGTCACAGATTTCAGGAGGATGAATAAGAATGAGGTACCTTGTGAACTATCCAATATCACATTCAGGGCTGAACACTTTGCCTTATTTTTCCTCCATCCATCCTGAATCCACACATCCACTTGTTCAATGTATACATAGCTCAGCCCTCTGAGGTTGGTGTTGAACGTTCTCCACAAAATCCAACAGTGTTTAAGCCTTTCTTGAATCACAGTATAGTAAACTGCCTTAAGCTTGGAGTTTGGTCATGTAACTTTAACGGGGTGGAATTTTGTATTCATTGAAGGAAAAAAAAAAAAGCTAGTTGCAGACAGACATAGAAAATAGTTGAGTAATGTTTGAGATATCAGGGTTCAAGAAAAGATTTCTCATTTAAGCCATGCTAACTCACTACTTTTCTAGTAGCCCTAAGGTTTTATTCCCAGAGCTCTGAAGATTAGTAACTTGGTTTTAAGACCTAGCAAAAGAAGGCCCCAAAGCTGTATGTCAATGTCAGTTATCAGATGGAGTTTATTGTCAATCTTGGCTTACCATAATCTTTTTTCATACTACTGAGCAAGAGCTCAGTACTAATATCCAGTTTTACCCCCAGCAGCAGTGAAGTAACTACGTGTGCTGTTCATTCAATAAGCCTCAGAGCTGATGCTTCCCACATCTGTGCATTAAATATATATAGTTTTGCAACGTGGTAATTCATTTTCTTCCAGCTGAATGGTGATAAGCTCTGCAAATCTGTTGGTCTGCTGGACAAAACCAGAGCTGTTGATTTCAAGTTCATCAGAGATGATACAAAAGGGCCTTAAATAATTTAGTATGAAGATAGCTAAATGATGTTGTCGCTACTTTTTTTCTGTTTCCTCCCTTGGGAAACTTTTTAAAACATAGCAATTCAGCTGGGGAAAACTCTTAAATTCAAGATGTAGGAAGAATAATTTCAGCTCCATGTTGCAATACTCACTCTATGGCATTGTTAAATATTTCTCATTTTATTAATTGGAATGACCCTACGAAATAGAACCAGTGACTCCTGAATTTTCCAGAGAATGAATCTTTTCATTTGAACTAATGGTAAGTTACCACTAGAAAATTGAGTTTGTGTTCATAATGAAGTTATGAAATCTACTGCTGAATTCATTAAATTGGAACAACTTTTATTTCATTATAGTAACAAACACAGCAAATTAATTTTCTCAACTAGGCATCAGTATGTGTTTTTAATAGAGAACACTATTATGTGTGAACAATTAAAATCATTTACATTTGGAGAACATTGATTATGAATGATGCTATTATCCCATTAATGTAGCAAAACCAATCAAAACTGAATGTTAAAGAGTTGAAATTGGGCATTTAAACTAATAAGCAAACGATGTGCAGATGTAGACAGGAGTCTGGAACTTTGGTATGAAATGTTGGCTGTGACTGGCACATACGATTAGCAAATTTGCACTGTCCCTTAAGGTCTAATTAAGCACTATACACTGTAAGACAGAAAGCTCCATACACATAATTACCCCTTGTGTGCTTGCTTATCTATTTAAAATATTACTTTTGTTGTACTTAATTATGTGTGAAAAATGATGAACGTCACTTTATCTGTGTAATCTTATCAAGCAATCAGCCTGCCTGTCATAAAATGCCAACATTTTAATTCTTTACAAAGGAGCACAACTCGAGGATGTAAAATTACATTTTTCAGGAAACCCTGGTCTTTTATACGTTGTTATGATTTTTCTGTGTGTGTTATTTTTTATTTTATTATTTTTTCTTTTTTTCCCCTAACAGCATCATTTTGGATAAATAAAGAGCTGTATGCAATCGGATCTCGTGTTTTCAATGAAAGAGGAAATTAAAATCAAGCAATGCTACAATATTATATGGACACCATGCAGTAAAGAAAGGGTAGGTGCCTCTGCAAATAGGGTCCTTGCTCCCTATCACTTTCAGACTCCTAAAGTTGTTATCCTTCAGACTTAATACGACCAGGGTTAAAAGTATGACCAGTTACTCTCATCTGCAGGCAGCAAAAAACTCAGGGAAATTATGCAGTAATCCAATCAGATTTCTAATATTATCCTTGAGGACTTACCTTGCCTGAAGGTATTTGACATAGGCTTGCAGCAAGGCAGAGTGGGGGGAAAAAAAATTAATTAAAGCAATAATAATTCTACTTATTAAAAGTTGTCTACACTGGCAGCTATGAAAATAATCTTCCCAGGCTTGATGGCTAACACCACAGGAAGGCTGCTGCTTTATTACCTGATCCTCCTAAGGAAATTTAGGTCTCATCACATTGTTGCAGGAAAATGGGGCTGGAAGCAGACCTTTGGAGGTCATCTTGTCCACTGCTTTGCCTGAAGGCAGGATCAATGATTCTTGACAGATGTTTGTCTACCCTAGTCTCCCTGAAATGGGTACTAGAAGGCTTTTTATCTCTGTCAGTTCTTAACTCTTGCAATTGCCTGGAAGTCAATAAGTACCTACTCTTGTGTCATGCCCCCTTCTGTCACTGTGTGATTTCTCATGTATTTCTTTGGTGTGAATCAGTCTTTTGCCTTCTTCCAGTAGATAGTATTTAAGAGTTATAATGAGTCTTCATTGATCAGCAAATAAAAATGTTCTTGTAAGTGGTAAGGATTCTACAAACTCTCTGGCTACAGGAGAAAAGGATAGTCAAATGAGTGGAAGGTTATGATTTGAGGTCAGCATACTCCAATACATAATACCTGAGTACCTGTAGACAAGTAAGTGTATGAGAATCTGTGTGTCTTTTTCATGCAAAACCATCATTTATACTCACTATGGTGGCAAAGAAAATGTTAGTAATTTACTCTGCCAATAATAACAGTGCATTTTATACACACTTGGCTGACCTATACAATGGAAAAGGGGGAGATTTGTCTTCTAGCCTTTAGAAATGCTTCTTTTGAAAAGCAAATGGTCTTATTCACACAGATGTGGCTCCTGTTTGCTGCACATCTCTGCTTACAGACAGCAGGTGCATGTGGAAGTTCACTGAGACAACTCCTTTATACCCAGAAATCACATATATTTATGTATCTGATAATTAGGTCTTTTATTTGCCCCTCCATGTCTGGTTTGGGGTTTGGTTTTTTTTTGTCTCATTTGCTCTTCATTTATCCACAGCAAGATATATTTTATTTGGTCAGAGGATCTTTCACGCTGCTGTGCTATGAAGAAGCATGCACCTTGCATGGCACAGAGCTATCTCGACCCTTCCTGATGCAAGAGATTGTCATCTTAACTCCAGTTTGTGTTCATTCGCAGATGTACCAAGAAGTGCCAGTTGGTGAGTCTGAGCTCTCATACCAAGCAGCCAAGCACTGGTACCTTCCTGACACAGAGTGTGGATCTGTCTGGGTGAGGTGAGGCACACTCTCTTATGACTGGAGTCCTGGAGTACCCGGACTGGAGTTACTTTCCTGTCTCAACTCTCAGCAGCTGGCTGTTCATGGCTTGGGTTACTTTCAGCTCCTGCATGGCCTAGACTTCTAACCCAGGGAGCAGAGCAACCCAGTGAGTTGCAATACGCTAACTAAACGAGAGAAAAGGGAAGTGTATTCTCAAGAGGAAAGATCAGGTCCTTTTTTAATTGGAAATTAGAGTCTGTAATCAGTTCATGCAAAAATCTTTCTTGGCAACGCTATAATTTGAGTATCAAAGATGCAATTTTTGCATCCTGAGTGGACTATTAGTGGGGCTACAGTTTGACTAGCTGTGAGATCGTGGTAATCACAGAATTCAACAAATTACTTTTTTTTTCCTCCTCATTAACTTCAGCATTTGCCTGGATTAGTTTGAACCAGCTGTAATTCATCTAGGCTTTGGTCTCCTTCCTGCACTGAGAGATAGCTGGTAAATAGCACCATCTGCATGGAACAAGAACACTGAGACTTTTCTCTTTCAGTTAAAGATTGTTGTATTTCGGGTTGGTTGGTTGGTGGGTTTTTTTTCTTTTTCTTTGCAGGCACCACCTGAAATTAATCTTTATGATGAATAAACAATTGATTCAGTCCCGATGAGCACCCAGCAGGATTAGTGGGACAGGAAAAGATTTACAGTAAGTAGGCGACCGTACTCTGCACCAGACAGTCAGAGAAAACATGATTGCTCGTGTGTGACGTTACCAGTAACTTGCTGGCTTGATGGTGACATCTGCACCACTTATGGTACCCTGTCAGAAAGTCAGCTGGGGGAAATTAGTGTCTTCCCACTATTCATCTTGCTGTTTGCAATGTTTCTTCCAGCAGGAAAATACACAAACGACGGTGATGAAAGCAACCATAGCTAAAATGGACATATGTTACTGCACGTGGTTTGTCTTTCTAAACCTGAAAAGAAAGCCAAAAATATCTCTTTCTTTGTTTCTCTCTCAGCTTAGATTATTAATATATTTGTAATTGTGACTGGGGTCACGTAGCAGTGACGGGGGAGTTCTCACAGCAGTGATTGCCTCATAAACCAATGAGAAATTATTTTCCCTCTGCCCCAGATTACAGCTGGATAAATTCACTAACAAAATGGGTCAGACATATCAACTCAGATGGTGACGTCAGAGAACAGCACATGGTAAACCAGAAATAAGTCTCTTGGAGAATCTCTAGAATTAAAGAGAAACTATCTGGTCATCCAGTCACTCTGGAAAGTGGAAGAAAACTATTGAGTGAAAATAGTTCCCTTTGCTATCTCTGAATCAGATTTTATTAAATATAGGCTCTGAAATTGTTCACTGTCTCCCCTCTCTGTGTCAATGATAAATTTTTTCTGTAAAATTGCATCTTAAGTAAATTTCCTACTTCCTTGAATTTCAAGAGAGTTAGTGTGACTACCCTTCTTGCACAAAATTGTTGGCTATTAAATACCACAGTGATCACACATCCTAATAAAAATGCAGTAACTACTTGCGTTTCCCACCCACTAGAAAATATTTACAGCACAAGATACCCTAACTCAACGATTCCTATCTTCCCCATCCTTCTGCTTGACAGGTAAAGTACAGAAAAAGGACGACTGGTTCTTTCAAAGGATTGTCTAAAGTAAACCACATTACATATAGTAAGCTCTTTAGTAGGCATCAAGGCTTTGTCAGAAAAACTTTAATCAGCCTCTAAGTATAAACAATTATTAAGGAATAGGGTTATTAAGAGAGGGAGAGCTTATCAGGAAAGGGAATGTCTTTCTAAGATCTTTTTCAGTGGAAGAGCTTCATGAAAGAAAGTTACAAGAGAGTTTGCACAGGAAAAGTCATCTATTTAGGACACCCTAAAGCAAACAGCTATTTTTTACTGTTAGCTCCTTAAATCATAAGGATATTTCTAACAAAACAAAATAATTTATTTGAACAAAATAAATAATGAATCATAATTCACTCAGATGTTCCTGAAATGTGTGTGTTTTACCAACCTACAGAGGATTTCAGAACACTTGTGTAGAAGGCTGTCATAGTCTGAAGTGTCTTTCCAAAATTTTTTTCCCCACTAGCAACGACTTCAGCGGTTCAGTCTCTTTTGATACATCACCAGGGTCAGACTTTTGCTATTCCCAGAGTTGTTAAAGGCAACTTCAGCCTTGGGCTTCCCCATCAACTCAGAGTCATTCACTTCAGATCTGACAGTCACAGATTTCCTTCCAAATTGTTACTGGGGTTGTTCTGTATGAGTGCAGTATGACACACCTGCAATTCTATCGTAAGGTTTTCTACCTGTATTAAAAGGGTGTAATTGTAGATCACCTATTTATTGTACCATCAATTGTAGATCACCTATTTATTGTACCATCTTTTCCTAAGTGTTACTCTTGTCTTTTCACATAATTTTTAAAACTCTATCCTCTCCAGGCTCTGTCTTCCCATTATTTTCCTACTACCTTTGAGCTGGTTTGGTTCTTGTCTCTCACAGAGTTACACTCTTACTTACACCTAGTAGTTCTCATAATCATGTCTGTTGTCCATACAAATCTACGTGCCTGCTAGCCTTTGCTTTTATCTTTCATCTGGAACCTTAGTCAGACTTTCAGTTTACGGACACGATTGTTAACTTGACTTGGGTCTTTATTTGATGCAGTTCAGGTTCCTAACTTCTACTTCAGTGGAAAGGCTGTTCCTTGATGTTTTTTTGAAGGAATCTTACCCTAATGTGTTATTCTCAGATAGTTTCCAGATGTCTTCTTAAAAACAGTTTCAGATTGTTTATATTGCATTCCTTGTATTCTACCTTTGCTATTTATACTCTCTGTTGTGCACAGGCATGACAACTATATATAAATTAAATGCAAAAGTGTGCATTCAATCTTGCAGAACGAAACCAATGAGTGCAATGTTATGTGGTAGCTGTTAACCACTCCTTTTGTCTCAGCTTCCTATCTGAGATCGTACAAAACACCTCAGAACAGAATAAAAAATAAATAAGTAAATAGGAGGAGGGTCTAAACTTTCCTCCCTGCTAGCAGTCTTTGTTGTGGCATGTGCCTTATTCACACCATGGAAGAGAAGTCATGTAGTTGCTCAGCTCTGGCAATCCTGCTGGGAGCACATCCACATTCAGATTTATGTGTGAGACTAATTACTTGCTGTTCTTAAGCCACTGTGAGATGCTTGGAGCCAAATAGAAATGTTATTCACAGTACTGGAGAAAGCCTTGGATTTGGATGAAGACAGAGATGCGGGGAGGAGTTTGGGCTTGCGGAGACAATGACAGGGTTGTCTCTAATTGAAATAGAATCAGGATTCCTAAATCCTACCAGTCCTCACATCCCTTCCCTGCAGTGAGTTGACAGCTGTGAAACAAGGATGTCTCTCCTCATTCCCACAAAATGACCAGTCAGATATTCACTGAAGTGCTGCAATAAGATCCCAAAGTTGCTTGTAAACTGGAAGGATATCAGCGAGACGTTTAAAGAGGAGATTTCTTATTTTCTTCAGAGATATTTAGGGAGCTGCATATCAAACACTGCAAAAAAAGTTCAGCAAGGCTGCAAATCTTGGACCCAACATACAGGCAGTGTTCCAAGTAGGTTGCTCAGAAAGATTTAGGCAGTTATCCTTTCTTAAGGCATGAGTACACCATGTTTAATTTTGTGGTCACACACTTTCCTATTTTCTTCATGGGAGGTGAGCCTTATTTGTGCACTGGCAGATAAAACGAGTGATTATCTGTATGTTTTCTGTCACTGATTTGTCCCTTACTGGAAAGGCTCAGATACCAGTTATCAAAGGGCAAGAGGTGAATTCCAGTGTCAGGTTTTTAGGAGTAAGAGTAAATAATGAAAAAAAAAAGTTCTTCAGTGCTTTGACTGAATCCAAGATATTAGTATAGTGTTAGATGAAAAAGTCAGGTTAGTCTACACAGAATTTATGAGGGTTGGTCTCCTTCTTTTCACATAAGAGATAGACACATTGAATTTAGAGGTGGAAGAAGATGTAACAACAACAGGTAGCGTATGTGACAGGGTAACTCCTAGCATAGAGAACCCTTCCAATAGTCCAACCTTAGATTATTTTAATTTTCAAAAAATTCTGAAACACAGCATCCCTATGAATGGTTTGATCTCTTTTGAAATTGTGCCGTTGTTTTTTTGTATTTATAGGCAAGGTCAGATGATGTCACAAGTTAGAAAGAGAGTAGGAATGAAAGGAGATGAGCAAGGTTGCAAAATTAGTTCTGCATCCTGTGATCTGTGCTGTGACATATGGTACAGTTAAATGGAATCCACTTTATAAATGTACTTTATAGGCACAAATGCTTTCTGAGTCAGAAATGAATCTTCTGGGGGATCAGTTCTATGATTCCTTTACTGACTCTCTTTGTCCCTGAGACCAGTTTGGGATAAGTGAGATACGGCTCATGGGTGCACTGGGAAGTGTGGTTTTAGTGGAAGACTAACCATACCTTTTTTTCCTTTTAGTAAGACTAAAAAAAACCCCAACAAAACCAGTTTTGAACAGTTATTAGGAAAATATTTTGGTTTCTGCTTTTGCACTTTTTTCAGAATGTCAAATTTCAGTGCTGTACAATGAACTGATTAAGCCTAAATGTCCATGAATTTAGGGAAATTCCATGGCTTTGACATGGTGGAGGTTATTACCACACAGCATGGACTTATTTATGTAATATTTAAGATCAGCTTATGATTTCTCAGCTCTATTTAGAGAGCTGAAAGTACTACTTCACGTGCAGGTTATGTTGAAACATCTCCAGTGAAGACACTAGGTAATTTTGACTTATTAAATGTTACATATAGTGAGAGAAGTGAAAACACACTATTTTTCTGTATAGTTCTAGTGGCTAATATGATCAGCAAATGCACAATATAAAACTATTAAATATAGATTTCTGTATGTATCTCAAACATAGTAAAGCAGCACAATTATCTTCATCTTCATAAATTCATGAATTATCTTCATAAATAACATCATGCTTCCTTTAGACTCTGAGATCTCTGTTTCTATTCTATACTTATAAAGCCATAAAAATGATTCTATAGTCTAGTCTATATTTTATTTCAACCTATTGCTATCCCACTAGTTTCCTGAGGATATTTTCTACTTTTATAGCATTTTATTATGTAGACTTCTTTAGACTAATTAGGACAATGATGTGTTTTTTCCTCCTTTGGCATTTATTTTTCTCTTTGACTTATTTCAAAGAATTTGGTTTATTAATGACAGAATTACAAGTTAACCATTATTTCAGGGTCTACAGGGTAATGATACATTGTCGACACTGCGGTTGTTCTCACAGAAGTATGATGCAATGAGTCAATAATTAGCTAGGTAGGCTTCCACTAATGTGATAGATGAGGCACCTCATATCTGGCAGAAAATATCTTTTCCGAAAGCTGATCTATTATGCTGCTTTTTCTTTTTTCCTTGTTTTCCTTTTTTTTTTTCTTTTTCTTTTTTTTCCTTCCATTTTGATTTGGTTTTGTTGAGCTTTTTTAAATTTTCCTTCCCCAAGCTGGAATCATAATACAAATAAACTTGCAATCAGGTGAAAGCACGCTCATTTGAGGCCTTTTTGATACTTAGTAGTTAGCAAGGTTTGACTGGATAATTTGGCAATGTTTGCAAACTCCTACCTAATTAAAATTAAATCGGCCGATGCATAATTTCCAAGAAAATAAATGCTCATGCTTCATAGATTTTTATGCTCTCAACTCAAAACTAGACAAAACATGTCAGGTTGGGTATAAATTCTCCTTTGTGTTTCAGCTGTGACTAAAAAGCCAGATTAGAACTATAGGAATTTATCCCATGTGATTTAAAATAAGGAAAACATGAAACTCATGAGAACAGAAAACAGCTGTTCTTCTACTTCCTCTCACTGAGCATAGTGACAGATAATATTGTTTATAGAGGCCACATCCATCAGATTTAATGACCTTTTATTAAAACTATGCTTAAGTATTCAACAATAAGCCATATATTTAGTCATCGTAGTACAGCACTTTTCTCAGGAAATAAATTTCACCTGTAACTAAGAGAACAAAACTCAGGAAATTATGACTCTAAGAAAAGTATTGATTTGAAAATACTGTAAATGAAGGCAAAATATGATTATCAGTACATGTGATTACACATATACAAGGTTGTCCTATCTATTATATTTGCGGATATTGTGTGGAATACTTTGTAGCTTTCCACATAACAGGAATCCAATTCTATTTACATCACGAAACTGGCTACAAAAGTCAGTGGCTGTGAGGGAAAGGGCAACTGATTTAGCCAGTGACTATCCTATGATCAAACCTGATACAGCATAGAGTCAGCTCACTGCCAAAATATTTTTGACACCTTGATACTAAAAGATGTCTTGACTACACTGAGTATCAGATGTTACCATCTCTACTAGTTTCAGCAAGATCATAGGCATCAGCAGATATATAAAATTTGTACTTGTACCCTCTTTTATTTCCCTGTTTGGATTCATGCCTTCTTTGCTTGCTCCTACTTGTAATTTTTTCTAATTTTCTCTGATTTTTTTGAAGAGTAAAAGGATCATCCCCAACAGGGAAATCTCATACGACCGGAACAGCAGAGCAGCTCACAATATCACAGCATTCTGTACCTAACAGTAGATATAAATGTACAGCTTGTTGTTGGAAAGAAGAGAAAGTGCTTTTCTGAAATGATTCCTCCAAAAGTATTCCTCCCAAAACCCAGGCAAATGTCCAGCAGGCAAAGAATCAGCCAAGAGAGTTATAATTTGCATATTTATATATTTCTCACACTCATATCTTAGCCATTTCTTCCAAGACTTTTTAAAATAAATCATATCCTGCAGATAAGAATCAGATCAAAGTTCAGACTAATGATTTAAATAATCCCTTACTACTCTGGAAGGAGGGTTTTCCACTCAATGATCTCAAAACATTAAACAAAAAGCACTAAGGCTTCTTAACATGCCTCTGAAGTAAAGCTTCTTAGCTTTGCTAAGACAATGTAAAAGAATTTTCAATTTAAAAAGTGTAATATATTCTTAAAATGTTCTCTTTTTTCCCCAGGTATTAAAATGTTTTGACAAAATTCTTAATCAGTTTTGGACAGAGTCTCTCTGAATGTATATCACAGGATAATACAAGTTGGAGAGGACCTCAGGAAGTCTCTTATCCAATCTCCTGCTCAAAGCAGGGTTGGCCATGATATCAGAGCAGGTTTCTCAAGTCTTTAAGCAGTCAAGTTTTGGAAACCCCTAAGATGGAGACTGCAGAGCCTCACTGGGCAACCTCTCTGTTCAGATGTCTTCTTTGGGAAAAGGTATTCCCTGTATCCAGACTAAGCTCCCTTATTTCAATTTGTGTCTCTTGTACTCCTACCATATAGCACTGTAGGCCAACTCCACCTTCTCACAGACTTCCCATAGGTACTGGGGGGAAGACTGATTTTGGGTCTGAAGACCCTTCTCCCCCAAACCTCCCTTCTCCAGGCAGACCAGTACCACATCACACTTATGAAGGCCACTTGTAACTGCTCGCCAAGTGGTTTTAACTCCATTCCCTATATCACCCCTGCTTGGCCTATCCAGTACCTGTATCAAGAAGTTGTCTTTGACACCCTCCACGAGCCTTATTAACTGCTTGTGCTCTTTTGCCAAATATCTAGGAGGTTAAAGTCCCTCTGAGAGTCAGAGTCTGTGATAAAGTGACTTCTTCAAGTCTGGGGTTTTGTTTTTTTTTTCCCTCTTTCTTTTAATAATGTTTTAATAGCCAAAGTTCCTATCAGTGAATTCTGAGAAATTTTTTCTAGAGCTGATTTGATCATGAAGTGCTCTGGAAACTGTAGCTCTCATGCCACAGGAAAGCTTTCCAACCTGTAGTTCATGGGGAAGCCTAACATGACACATTCCTCAAGTTCTGATGCGAAGCTGAGCTTTCCTGCTACATACTTTTATGCACTTTAAATTAGACTAGCAAAGGAAACACTATTTCAACCCTTATGCACTCTGTTCCTTATCTCTTTTGTGTTGAATAAACTGTGACCAGGGCACTGCCAAAGCGTGAGCGCTAACTGAACTAGCAGTGGCAAATCAGTAGCAAGTACTATGGTAGTACTACACAATTTGTAGACAGCAGTAGGTTACCACGTTTGGGGTTTTTTTTGTAATAACCTTAGTACTAGATATAAAAACCCATGTTACTTCTGCATGAGAATATTACAGGGAAAGCAGGCACTATTCATGTCACTGCCCAGAATACAAAGTACAGAGAGTCTTTGCTTTCTCTGAGCAGCAGTGTCAGTAGTTTCAGTGAGGTCTTAATAATCAGCTACTTTTTATGACCTGAAGCTTAGCTACACTTAGAAATTTTCCTCATGAATGGTACTATTTTGCTTCTCGATTTTTTTTTCCTTCTCTCAACTGTTGGCTTCAAAAAGAAATGAAGTAAAAAACATTCAAAATATAATGACAGTAAAAAAAATAAATGTCCTCTGGTTTAAACATATTTAGTTTGCTGCAGTCCCAGCGGGAATGAATTTGTTCCATTGTTTTCTCTTCTCTAGTTTGTTCTTTGATTATTGCATTTTATTTTATTTCAGCTCATTTCATACATTTTCTTTTCATTTTATTCTGTCAGTCTTACTGTTTGTCATGTTTGCTTTTGTATTTCCTCAGGTTTTAGGAGCAAAGCTTGAATATGTCAGAACAGCGTTTCAGTTGTGTTAGAGAAATCATTGTAGCAAAGCTGCTTCACTCTAATGTTCTTGAAATATCTCTTTCTTCAGAATTATCTGCTTTGTAGAAGCTTCATTTTTATCCAGTGTTTGAATCCTAGACATTTCTTTTCCTTATACTCATTTTTTCTTGGCGGTTTATCTCTAAGACATTAAATAAACAATGTTTCTTTCATTAGACTTCCTTTTGTTTCCAGAAGGATGAAGGAATTCATGGAAGCAAAGGTCAAATGAGACAGCAGGTTTCTATCTGATTCTTAAAACTAATAGTCTTTCTAGGAGAGAGGATAACATTCCTGACTAAAGCATGAGTTTCAGTACGTGTTGAGCACCTGCAGCTCCTGCTAACTTCAGAGGAGTATGTGCATAGTAGGCATCTCTGAAAAGTCAAGTCCTTCCATTGCACTTTTGTCTGTGCCAAACACAACAGGAACCCAATGGGAGTAAGGGGATTTATCCTGAAACAGGTGCACATATAGATTCTTGGGGAGGGAGAAAACCAGGGAATGCCTGTGTTAGCATAACATGTTTGCCCGCTTGTTATTTCATCTAATCCTGTATTAACTGTTCTTTCCCTATGACCAACTTGCTGGCTACAGCTTGTTTGGCAAAACTACAGTAGATGGCACAAAATGGAGACAGAGTGAAAGAAATGTATGGAGGGAATTAAAACTATATAGCTTTGACTAAAACAAAACAACCTATACAACGTGAGACAGAAAAATAATGTACTATAGATGTGTTATACTTTCTGTTGACAGCTTACAAAGGAATCAGGCAGTGCTTCTGAATCTTTGTAATAAATGATCCTAAATATGAGACATACCAGCCCTTAAGATGGAAACTTTAGGCAAAGAGAACTTACTGTAGCATGAAAGGTCAGGAGCATTTGTTGACTTGGCATTCATGAACAGAACTGCAGAACCTACACTGAGTGTTAAACAGTGAAGAAAAGAAAGTTCTACGCAGCTCTCAAGTAGTACACCCTGCCAAAATAGGAATGGCAAGGGGGTGTCTTCACAGAGAGAAGTGGGTAGAGCATCTGTTTTATTTTAGTAGTCATTACCTCGACATGTAAGGCATAAAGACTTTTGGAATACTGTTCTTAGCATTAGTGGTCATGTGATATGCTATCCAATTAAAACCTCTCTACTTCACTAGTGCAGTACTGTGTAGAAAAATAATCCTTTCCTCTGGGGCATTTGTGAGATTTGGTACGTTTGAAAGTCAAGAGACTGATAAAAGGCATCAGTATGAGAATATATAGCACATCCTCAGCTGACACAGCCAGGAGACCCACATATTTCCTTCATATTTAATTGTGTGGAGACATAAAAATAGCAGAAATGTGCAGCTTTTGGAGGAACTAAGCTGGATATGATAGAGCAATTAAGGGAAGGGAAAATCTGGTACGATGATTTCCCAGACCTTGTCTGAAACTGTCTTGTCCTGTTTTGAGTGGTTTTCCTCCTTATTAAGCTGTAACATCTTTCTAAACCAGACATTTATTTCCTGATTTAATGTGTGCTTTTCTTTGAATAATATATGATATAACTGTAACTTTTCCATAGGTAGTTTTAACAAGTAGTTTTTCTTTGCAGAACAAAATATGTGACTCCAGCTTAATGATGAAGTGTTAGAGCAATACAAGTGTGGTGTGATGGCAATAGGAACCCAGGATGCCGTGTGGAGAAGCACAGGGTGGTAAAAGACGGGGCACAGAATGACCCTGGAGATTCCAGGGGTACAAAAACTTCACAAAGGTCGGTTTAAAGAAATGCAAACCTGGGAAATGAGCAAAACTGGTTTAGGGGTAGCAAAGAGAATAAAGAATAAGAATCTGAGGTAAGTAAAACCATAATTACTAAATTCAGATATAATGTGGAGAAGGAACAAGGCATGAAAACGTGTAATCTATAAATAGGTATAAAAATTTTCTTACCTGGAGCCTAGGGGAAGGTGAAAGAAACCATTAGCAACATACTGCTCCCAGCAAAGGAAAAGAAGAAATCCCATCATCAATATCACTCTTCTCAGGGGTGCTGTTGACTCACTGCAGCTGTCTTCTTCTGAGGAAGATTGGTTCTGTTGGCCTTAAGATAGACAGCTGTGGGGAAAACAGCATATCCAGGGAAAAAGTGTAGAAAATAGGAAGTTTTGTGTAACACTTTTTAATGGTGCTGTTAATGACATTTGATTTCTATTAAGTAGAGAATTTGGAATAGAAAAATGTTGAATATTTGATTCATTTGATGAGTTTTACTATCATTGCAACTGGAGTAATAATAATAACAACAAATTTTCCTTCGTGGCTGTATTATAGCTAAATTTTAGTCGGGCTAACAGTAAATTCTTGACTTAAAATCTATGGTTTTCTCCTCTTTTTATCCATAAGCAGAGTTAGCAAGTATCCAATAAAAATGTAGATATAGTGACTGAAATCTAATCTACAACAGCTGATCTGTGGAGAATCTGTTTGTCTGCTTTTAGCCAAAGGAAATGCAGGTCAACTTGATTTGCTGTGAATATGAATTACGCTCCATGGTGTGATTTGCTTTTGCAGATCATGGCCAATGCATGAAGAACATGCAAACAATTCCATGGCCTAGCTGATGTCTGATAACTTGGGGATTTTTAGTAACTGGAGGATTAGGTATAAAAATAATCAAATTCTACACCGAATTGTAACAAAAGAAAGAAAAGGTATACAGTCTACCTAAATCTATTGTACAAAGAATTGACAGTCAATCCAAAGGAATGTTAGTATGACTTGTAATGTGATTTAACTTTTAGACAATAAAATTCTAATTTAAGGACTATACAAGAGTCTCCACAGAAAATTTAGATTAAAATAATATAATTAGGGGTATACAAAGCTACATTAGCTTAACCAAATCTCAGAGAGGCTCTGCTATATTTCAGATGTAGATGGTTGGGAATCCAGTCCCCTGAGCTACAAAATGGAGACTGGTAACAGAATGATTCTCCCCACAATCCAGGATGAGAAGGCCCAGGCTGCACCACTTAGATGTACACAAGTCTATTGGACCCAATGGAATCCACCTGAGAGTTCTGAGAGCTGATGGAGGTGCTCACCAAGCCACTTTCCATCATTTTTCAGCAGTTGTGGCTGACTGGGGAGGTCCCAAACAAGTGGAAATTAGTCAGTGTGAGACCCATTTACAAGAAGGCACAGGAGGAGGATCTGGGAAACTACAGGCCTATCAGTTTGACTTCAGTGCCAGGGAAGCTGCTGGAACAGATCATCCTGAGTACTATCATGCAGTACATGCAGGACAATTGGATGACCAGGCCCAATCAGCCCGTGGGTTTATGGAGGGCAGGTACCGCTTGACTAACCTGATTTTCTTCTACAGCATGGTCACCCGCTTCGTGGATGAGGGAAAGGCTGTGGATGTTGACTGCCTGGGCTTCAGTAAAGCTTTTGACACTGTTTCCCACAGCATTCTCCTGGAGAAACTGGCTGCTCATGGCCTGGATGGGTGTATGTTTTGCTGGGTAAAGGACTGGCTGGGTGGCCAGGCCCAGAGAGTACTGGTGAGTGGAGCTAAATCCAGTTGGCAGCTGGTCACAGGTGGTGTTCCCCAGGGCTCAGCACTGGGGCCTGTTTTCTTTAATATCTTTATCAATGATCTGGCTGAGGGGACCGAGGCACCCTCACTAAGTGTGCAGATGATGCCAAGCTGGGTGGAAGTGTCGATCTGCTCGAGGGTAGGGAGGCTCTGCAGCAGGATCTGGCCAGGCTGGATCGATGGGCCAAGGCCCAGTGGGATGAGGTTCAACAAGGCCCAGTGCCGGGTCCTGCACTTGGGCCACAACAACCCCTGGCAGTGCTACAGGCCTGGGGAGGGGTGGCTGGAAAGCTGCCTGCTGGAAAAGGCCCTGGGGGTGCTGGCGGACACCCAGCTGGACATGAGGCAGCAGTGTGCCCAGGTGGCCAAGAAGGCCAAGGGCATCCCGGCCTGGATCGGGAATGGTGTGGCCAGCAGGAGCGGGGAAGCGATTCTGCCCCTGTACTTGGCGCTGCTGAGGCCGCACCTCGTGTACTGGGTTCAGTTGTGGGCCCTTCACTCCCAGGAGGACACTGAGGCACTAGAGCGTGTCCAGAGAAGGGCAACCAAGCTGGTGAAGGGTCTGGAGCACAGGTCTTCTGAGGAGCAGCTGAGAGAGTTGGGGTTGTTTAGCTTGAAGGAAAGGAGGCTCAGGGGAGACTTTATTGCTCTCTACAGCTACCTGACAGGAGGTTGTAGAGAGGTGGGGGTCGGTCTGTTCTCCCAAGTAAAAAGTGGTAGAACAAGAGGGAATGGCCTTAAGTTGCACCAAGGGAAGTTTAGGTAGAATACGAGGAAGAACTTCTTTACTGAACGGGTTCTCAGACAGTGGAACAGCTTGCTCCAGGAAGTAGTTGGTTGCCATCCCTGGAGGTATTTAAGAGTTGTGTAGAAGTAGTGCTGAGGGATATGGTTTAGTCGAGGTCTCCTCAATGCTAGGTTAATGATTGGACTAGATGATCTTTAAGGTCTTTTCCAATCTAGGAAATTCTGTGATTCTGTGTGATTCCGTATTGACAACTGAAAAACTTTGATTCCAAATTAACTTGCACAGAAAATGACACCCAGATAACAGAAGTGTGAGTGATAAAGTTATTGCTGTGCACTTATGTTTATAGGTTCAGTCTTAGTCCATCCTAACTGTCAAGCCTGAACTGCAAGAGGGAATTTCCTGAATTGCAGCAGGAATTTGAAACAATAGAATCTTTCCCTTACAAAATGAATAATTATTTTCAAACCAATTTTTTTTTCCTAGAAAGCTTTCCAGCAAAATGACTAAAGCTGACAGTCCTGGCCAGGAATGGGTTATGTGATTCAGTGCACATGCTAAACCTAGGAAAAAAAGTCATCAACAAGGCCTAGGACAGAGAAATACCCACAATCACTTTAAATAGTTCACCCCATTTCCATAAAAGTAAATTTCTACTCTGAAGTGCAAGAATCAAGTGGCTTAATTGCTCATTTGTCTGTAAGCCTCTGGGATGGAGCATGTTAGTTTATTTAATGCATAAATACTCCAAGCAATTTCCCCCATATTTATTTTCCACTGGTGCATCAATCATATTCATTTGACAGGGTTCTGGAAAGTGTAATTTTTTGGACTTACTGTAAAAAAAAAGTAAAATAAAAATATGCCAACCTTTTCAGAAGGTGATGGGAAGGAAGAAATCCCTTCACAACTAAATGCAAGTACTTATTTCCATGTGCATATTTCCCTGGAGAGGCAGAATTTATTCATTAATTCCCTGCTATTCCCTTTGAAATCCCAGAAAGATGGAGATGGAGTAAAGCAGAATCTTGGACTCTAGATCACTGTACACATATAGACATTATATTGCAAAGATAAATTATCTCTGTGGCCAAAATCAACCAGGATAACCTAGTCTAAAACAAAAGCAGAAACTTTCCCCTACAAGAGATAGTAAGAGATAACAGGATAAAACAAATTGACAGAATGAATCTGAATCTTTGTATATGGATTCTGACGACTTCTGCTACTATAAAACTAAACTCCTGTCTTAATCAGGTCTTTGTATTCAGCATTCAGAGTCAACTCTTCCAGTGATGTGTTTTGATTTAAGGTGGAGGCTGTGGGTTCTCCTTGCCTTGCTTAAAACCGTGCCAAGAAAGCAGTCTGAAGAAAGTAGGAATGGGAATGAAGAACAAGAGTGTGCTGGAGGGTAAAAAAAAAAAAGAATACCCAACTGAATTTTTGGGCTTCTTTTATCATATATGATGCTAAACTATGTACATGACTTCTACATTTTCAATCTGTAGAAATAAACAAGTCCTTTTATTACTCTGCTCTGTGACTGTGTCCATAAATCTGATCATCTAGAACAGACATTGTAACGGACAGGCGTATAATTATAGAATGAAATAGCCTGAAGCCTACCCACTTAACGACTTCAGATCTGGCTAATGAATCTGGAATAGAGGCAGAAGGCTGTGTAGCTGCCTTCTTGAATCAGCCACATGAATTCAAAGAAGGAAAAAACCCACCTTGCTTTTTAACAATTCTCATTGTTTGGGGTTGATTTGTTTGTTTATTTGGTTTTCTGTTCTCAAATGGAATAAGCTCAGTGACTTCTAGTTCCTTGAAGCAACAGAGAGACAGTAAAGTTCTTTTTGATTGAATAGCTTATTTCTGAATATGAAATGATTCCTGAGGCAAGCATGTTGTCCATCCTGAAAACATCTAAATCACTGTTGAATGTCTTGTATCAGGTCTGCAGAAAAAGTATTCAGTATTGTCTTGTTTTGAGTGCGAACAGGAGTGATTGTGGTCAGTGGTTTCCCTTCCCAGCCGAGCTCTTCTCCCCCTGCCCCGGCTGCAGGCAGCAGCTGTTGGCACAGGCAGCGGCTGCTGCTGGCAGTGAGAACACCCCATGGGCACAGTCAGTACCCGGGGGGTGCAGACCGAGACCGCTGCTGGGGCTTGTGCCCCACGCTGGGGGGGCGGAAAGGGAAAGGCGGCACCTGCAGGGAGGAGGGGATGGGGCAGAAGACCCCAAACTGACCGGCGACGGATCCTAGCCCAGAGATGTCATATTCCCTACAGAGTTGAGGGATCAGGAGGGTCAAGTGTTAAGCTCAGGACATTTTCCAGCTTCTTCCTTGCTTCTTCACCGGCCAGCACCCAAAGGAACTCTGTCTGTTCTGCCTTTGATCCCACTCTGTGTGTTCCTGAATCCAGTACCAGAATCCAGCTCCTGAACACAGCTCCCATCTGCTGCTGGGCTCAATCTGGGACTCCCCCAGTGCCTGCTCCACAGTATCAGTGGTGACGGTGACGTTATTGTCATTGGGGTGGGCGGGGGTTGGGTTCAATACTGGTTTTGTATATATTCCATTTTTATTATTTTCATTAAAGCTGTTCTAGTTTCCTTTTCTAATCACTCAGACTCTCTCCTTTATTCCTTTCTCTTCTCCTTTGGGGAGGGAGGGGGATTAACAGAGAGCATCTGTCATAGTGGGCTGCCCTGACCCTAAATGATGACAAATGTACGTTCAGTTCTTGTATTTTACATATCCACAAAATCTGCATTCTGGGATGCTTCGCAGCAGCGTCAGCAACAGCATCTCTCAAACCGCCCAAAGAAGACAGGGAAAATCGGCACAAGAAATTTGTATCTGTGACGGAGAGCTGCCTGAGAGGTCTCCTACCAAGATCCTTCCTGATATTGCAACATGAAGAGAAGCTGCATAAGTGCTGTGATTGAGTTTCCCCTTGATGGTGCTGGTATCTGCTTCAGACCTTCGGCAGCGATGGGTCCTGATTGTCCTGCTCGAACATCGAGAGAGGGCAACCATGGAAGAGCTGTGGAAGCTCAGCTTGCTGCAGGCTACTTCGTGATGCCTCTGTACAGTGTGGAACCAGCACTCCTCCAGGCTGCTTCATTTCCTGACATCAGCATAGAAGAGGGAAAGGGAAAGACGAATAACAGCTACACGCTGTGGGATTCTTTCCTTCTGTTTTGGAAAAGAAAGTGCAGGAGGGAGTCATAGAGCCAGGGAAAATGAGTGAGGTGGTTTTTGTGCTGTTGATTCAAAGCCTGCAGCCTGCCTGCATGGTTCCACTCGGTTCCAGCGGGTATGAGTTTGGACCAGAGCTTGTTTTGTAAAAAAGGGGGTGTGAAGGGTGTGCAGAAAATTCCTTTAGAAGAGAAGGTCCTGCATCCTGGGTAAACCACTCTGCCACATATTGTGAGGAATGAAGTCTGGCTGGAGTTCCCTATTTCAGGGAAGCATGGAGAGGTGACGTATTCTGTTAGGGAGAGTTTTCAAATACTTGTTATTTTATCAAAAAATTTCCCACATCAATTTTCTGTAGAAAGGAAGGATTTCTCACGGAAATTCCCCATACAGACTAGAGCTGCTCTCTATAAAACTGTCCAGTTTTAAATAGAAACATTTCCATACAGCTTATCTTAGACATAGAATCACAGAATGGTAGGGGTTGGAAGGGACCTCTGGAGACCATCGAGTCCAATCCCCCTGCCAGAGCAGGATGACCCAGGGCAGGCCACACAGGAACAGATCCAGGTGGGTTTGGAAAGTCTCTAGAGAAGGAGACTCCACAACCTCTCTGGGCAGCCTGTTTCAGCGCTCTGTCATCCTCATAGTAAATGAGACATGAGGGCTCTGACCCTCAGGTAGCCCCTGGGGGGGAATATGGATCAGGACTGCAATCCTTATAGACATGGCTGGATGCAGCTACAAAATGGGTCATAGCGTGTGTTCAAAATCCTGTAAAAAAATGCAGGTTAACAAAGATTAGGGAGTCCTCCCCTGTCCTGCTTTTCTGTGCCCCAAAGCCTCTTTGTGCATGTGCAGTGTCTCTAACGGACCAGAGCCCACCAGAGCAAAATCAGTCATCTGTTAATCACACAGCCCAACAAAAACAAGATGCTTTGATACGAACAATGCTTTTGCTTTTTTCTACAACACAAATGCTCCTAAGCACAAAGACGGCTCGTACACTTTAATGCACACGGCTCATTTCTTCATCATATTTCCAGTGTCTGAGCTTTGGTGGAGTCTACTCATCTGCAACAACTCTGCTCTTCCCCAAGACCAGCCTTTTGTGTGCCAGAGGCTGGTGCTCATCCCAGCTTCCAGCATGTGCCACTTCAGTGGAACACGAATCATGGCTCGTGTTTGGACTTCACAGATGAAGTTTCGTATTTCCAGCTCTTCTCTTTCTGACAGTGCTCTTATTTACCTTGCTCTTTTTTTTACTAAAATAAATAAATAAATGTTAAGGCAGGAAAAAGTTCACCCAGAAATGAACCATGAATGTGCACCTCTTAGTTGTACAGAAAATCTATTCTTTATTTCCTAAACTAACTTTTTTTCCAATAACTTTTTTTTTTTTTTGCCTGGAGGATTAATAAATACTTATTGAAACTCTTGGGCAGAGAATCCATTTGGTTCACACTGATGATCTCCTTCAGGCTAATGGTTGAACTTGGCTTTAAAACAACCACTGCATTACTGTAAGGAGTTTGTCTTGCATGAAAAGTAAATAGCCTTTCAATGGTCAGGATTTGTTGCTGTAACTCATTATAAATCAGCATAAAGAACAATATTAAACAAAAAAAATTATATTGAGTCGCTGTGGTGGATCTTAAAGTTTTCAAATGTTTGATGTTTCTTTTATCAGCTCTTCTTTGGAAGCAAAAAAGTTTCTCAACCTCCCATGGAAGCTGGTCTCCAGGACTGGATCCAGCTGTGCTATACAATCTCTCTTTCTAGTTCTTCTATCTTCCTTCCTTGGAACTTTCAGCTGCCAGCAGATCACAGTCACTTCTGACAATGTCCCCAGTGCCACTTCCTCAGGGCAAGAGTCAAAGTTGAGTATCTATTGCTGTTCTCAAGCTGTACGTATATATCTTTATTATGAGCTGACCCCCCAAGCCCAGAATCCTCCCTCCTTCTCCACCAAGTAACTTATTAAAAGTAACTGACTCCTGAAAACAAAATTCTCCCATGTGTCAGACAAAAGTGGAGAAGGGCTCAGTTTAGGTCCAGAATAGCTGGGGTACAAGTCTCAGCTCTGCCATGTAACTTTTCTGCAATAATTTCGCTTCTTTCCATCCCCACACATAAAATGGAGATACAAACAGTATGAAAGTGCTTTGCTGGGATGTTGCACTTCATTTGGGCATATGCCTGTTACCTGTTGGCAAAACAGCTTAGTTGATGCCCACTGCCTCTTCACCAATAGATTTATTTATAGCAGTGCACTGATGAATGGCAAATTTCTTAAAGCAGAGAGGCTCCTCAGATCCATACTCATTCCAGATTTGTCAGAGACAAATCTTCCAACATCACACGCGTTTTTGCAATTCCCATTGCAGACATTTAATTGCAGGATGATTCAGGACACTCTAAGCAGCCAAATTTCCCTCTACAGTCAAAGAAGAGCAGTCTCTCCAAGGGTGTTTCAAAGCATAGCTATTGGCTGCCCAGTGCAAGCCAGTACGACTGTCTCCTTCCCAAGTCATTTAGCCTCTCACAAGAAAACCATGAATCACACTTCTTAAGAACAGAAAGGGTAATTTTGTTTGCTTTCCTAAGTGCACTCATGTCAGGTTTTCAGGCTTCTCCTCTCCAGCCACGATGGTAGCACATTTACTATGACATTGAGTTCCATGTGTGCTCTTGATTGCTGACTCTTGGTCTCCTGAAGTAAAAAATGTAATGCATAAAGGTAGACAGGATCAGAAAGCAGCTGATGAAGAGGTCTTCTTGCTTTCCTGCAGCGTGTTCACCTGGCAGCTTGGCAGCCTGTCAGCATGGCTAGCTGTGAAACCCTGGGGCCACAGCACCAATGAACGAGGACCTCTGATTTGGAGTCCCTCGTGGTGCAATGAGTAGGGACCATGGAGCTTGGTCTCCCTGGGGCAATGTCTCCAAAGTTGATATGAAGCGGGGTATTTTTCATGGAATCAAGGAGAATCTTATTCCTTTCCAGCTTCAAAGAGATCCCACAGGGCTAGATCCTACAGAGCTCTGTGCACAGATGAGGTGAGATCCAAATATCTAATGCATGGAGAAAACAGTGTCAAATTTGGTCTTAATTTATTATAATTACAGATTTTCAGCTGCAGTGAGTGCACTACTGCCGTGTTCTGCTTCGAGGCAGGTTTCTGTTCAGTTATGCCAGTCACTGCTGCAAGATCACAGATGGATTTTCCAATCCTGTCCTTGGAAATTTGGCGTCACTTTGGCACTGCTAGTTTGTGATGTCTTCTCTTTCATGCCATATATGATCTTCTCTTGATGATATTCAATGTGGTGATTGGCACATGCAGACTGTATTTCCTGGGACAGACAGTGATTTCAGGCAAACAAAGGGAAAATAAAGTGAAATAAAATGGTTCTGGAAATACTCATTCTGTTGCCTGAATGTAAAAGGTGGCAAGAGGCATATGAAAATTTTCATTAGCCTGTAGGAGGGACACAAAGGTTTGGATTATAAGGACCTATTATTATTTGATATTACATAAGGCTAAAGATAAATCCTTTATGAGACTTTTAGGATGTGAACATCTATTCCCTCCTCATGCTACAAGCTCTGTCTCCCTCTTTGATGTGAATAGACCTGTAACCTAGCTTTATATTTCTTATTCTAATAATGCCATTGATAACACTAAAACTAATCAGTTTCCTATGATGAAGTGTTTATATATGTTTTATACAGTATCCTCCCTGTAAAGTCTCCTGAGGAAAAGCTGACAAGGAGAAGCGGAGGAGACAGGAAAAAATTGGGGTAATTTAACTTTCATCTGGGCAGTGGTAGAAAGTTTTGCACATTACAGAAAAGTTAACTATAGGTTGATTCAAGCCAAAGAGAGCGAGTTGTGGTAGAAATGGGAAATGTGCAATGAGAAATGGTTCTTCTGATAAACGGAGAAATGGAGAATATGTTTTGAGCTTCAGTTTCAGAAAGGTGATAACTGAAGAAGCTGAATTAGTGAAAAAGCAGATCAGGCAACAGACACGGGGCACAAAGACTGGAAAAATGTCAGTATCTGGGGACTCACGAGATGAGTCGAGTCTTAGATAGTGAAAATTAAGGAGGACTTTGGCACTGGAGGGGAAACCACCAAAAATGAGTAAAATGTCCTGCTTCCAACAGGCAGTACCAAGGCAGTGCACTGACCACTCTACTCTGTGAGCTATAGGATGATAAGAGTGTCTGAGCACATCTTCATCAGGCAACCTACTGAACACATTAATGTGATGGATCTGATCTGGCTCATTTTAGATGGAGGAGGCTCAGGAGACTCCAGATGAGATGAACCAGCTGTCATTCACTGGATGCATGAGACTGCATTGTCCTCATCTTAGAACCAGATCTTAAAACAGGAGCTTCTAGCAGTTGCCTTTAAGAGCATTGAGAAGACTTCTTGGAGAAAATCCCAGGATCTTCTCAAACACACTTTGTTTTACTGCACTGAACACCAGGCTCAGCAGACATGTTTTTTGGCAACACGTTGTAAGACACGATAGAAGATGGCTATGAAAAGCTGTGGCATCTGGGACTCAGTTTCCAAAGCATAGGCAGCCTCCAAAGCCTGGCCATATAGGGAAAAAGGCAATCTGAACATTTTACACCCCAACAGCCTCTCTGCAGCAAACAGGCATGAGCCCATGAGGGTTTAAATACAAATGTTTCTGATTTTGACCTGCCTCTAATTCCTTTTGATCCTTAAGACTCAGCTTTGTTCTGCTTGTATATGTGTGGTGCCAGTACTGTAGATCTGGTCTTTTTTGGAGGACTAAATACAGCAGCCCTCAAGATGTGACCTGGGCCTGTCCTCTGTTTCATAAGGTACAAAAACATCCTGCTGACTACTCTGCCAAGGGCTTATTTTGCTATGAACAACTTTTTTCTTAATCCTTGGTTTATGATTGTCTGAGAAAATATTTTAATGAGCACTGAAATGCTGAATGGGACTCTCCCTCAGGAAGGATGCTGCAGCCCTGGTGCTGCAGTCCCTGTGCCGTGCCCTTCTCACATCCTGACTGCTTGTTGTCACGAAATTCTGGCTGAAAGGACTAGTCTAGTCCTCGGGAGAAGAATAAAACCTGAATCATGAAGTGCTCTCAGTATCACAGTAAAGTTCATTTATATTTTCCTTTTGTCTCACTTAGCTCCTGAGAGTATTCAAGTGACCTCTGCCTCTAAACGTTGGACATTTCCATTTCCATTCTAGCATCCCCATGTCAAAGACACAATTGAGCTTTCAGGGGAAATCTGAGAAACAAAAGCAAAAAGATAACAGGCTTCTGAAGCAGCAGTGGTGACAGCCCAACCAGCTTCAGTGCATTTGAGTCCTCCCTATTGAGAATTTTTCTCACCTTCACATAAAGGGCCCGTATCAGATACAGCCACATGTGTCGGCTCTACAGATACACCCTGTCGATTAGCTGAACTTCGTGTACCTGATCTTGGTGGTGTTCAGAAGCCCAGACACAGACAAGATATTCTTATTATTACTCTGCCTCCCCTACCCAGGTGCTGTGTGTGTTGCTACTGTAACTCAATCCCTAGAGATTTAGCACCGAAGACCCCATCCTGTGTGCATCTATCACCAGCGATAATGCTGCTTATTGTAAGCTTCTCCATGGTTTCAATGGGTCTGCCTACAGAGACAAGCTCTGTGTGCTGGTTGGTCCCACTTTAAAAATGCAGTCAGTAGAGTTGGAGAATATGGTAAGCATTTTGAAGGATGCTGAGGCTTTGAAAGGCTGAGGCCAATCATGCTTTCTAGCTGAAGGTATGGCTGCTTCTGTTGCAAAACACTGAAATAAGATAAAATCAGTTATCAGACCGTCATGGTATTTGAATCATAATGCATCAATATATTCGGAAACAACCTGGAGAAATAGACTGAGGCTGACATGACGATGAGATCACCTTTGAGAAAGCAAAGTTGTCTGGCAAGATGCAGAGGGATCTCACAGTGCTGAGTGGCTGGGTGGCAAAGTCATAGTTGAACTTTGTAATCTTGACAATCAAAAAGACAGGCACAGGAGGCTGGGCTGTGTAAATAACTGTGTAAGTAGCTAGTGCAGCATAGCTGATGGATTGAAGAAAGTGAGGCTTCCCCTGTACTTATTAGACCACACCTGGAACACTGTGTCCAGTTTTGGTCCCCCGGTATAAAAAAGACATTGGTAACTGGGAATGCAGTGGAAGGCCACCAGCATGGTGGTGGCTGGAGCACATGCTCTGCAAGGAGAAGATGGAGATTGTGGCCTGTGTAGCCTGGAGAAGAGATGGCTTTGTGAGTCTTCCAATATTTCATGGCTTTGAGCAGGCTGTTGGGTTTGATGAACTCCCAAAATCCAACTTCTGCTCTCCTATTACTCCATAATCCTTAGACAAGTTAGTTCCAGTAAGTAGTTTTATCTAACACCAACTTCATGGATGGGAGCAATCAGAAGAAGTAAACAGAGCATTAGGAATTATTAGGAAGGATGCAAAGAAAAGGCAGGAATTATCAACATTGAGGTGTATAAATACAAGGTGTGCCTCGATCGTGAACATCATGTGCAAACCTGTTCTCTCACCCATCACAAAGGATAGAATAGAGCTAGAAAACATAGGTGGAAGGGAAAGAAGGGTAATTAAAAGCTTGTCAAAGAGACAGTAATTCACCTAGGACTATTCTTTTTGGAAAGAAGGTAACAGAGGAGGTGTAATATAGTAAATAAAACCATGATTATCATGAGAACATGGAGGTGGAATGAGGTGACAGGTTCAAAACAGTCAAAGTGAACCATTATCTGCATTGTAGATAGGATGTCTCAGGAAAGCAGCTGGGTTGTGACTGGATAGGAGAAAAAGGGTGGATTTTATACATGACACATTGTCAAGATTTCCACACAAGTTTTTCAGAAAATGAAGAAAATCTGAGTACGAATACATTACAGCAATCCTGCTATTCAAATGTACCTGGAGAATGCACGTATTTAACAGTTTACTGATTTATTAAATAATGGCTTTACCTTCACTTACTGTTAGTTAGACCTCTATTCCAGTACAGCTTTCTGGAAATAACAGGTTAAAATTTTATCCTATAAAAATCAGAAGCTTTGCTATGGTACTCAGGACTAATTTATTACTGCACATAGCATATTCCTATTTATATAACCATGTGCATTCCAAAAGGTGTTTTGCATTGCATTTACCTGCTACGACTATGCATGTATGGAGCAGCCAGGGTAGCTGGCCAAGTGGGGTGTTCCTCTTGGCCATGGTTGCAGGCAAGGGGGCTACAGACCCTCCTGCAGCCCTTGGGGCAGACACTGTTGCTGCTCCCTTCGCAGTGGTACTCAACGTCACGGCTGCCTGACCCAGCTCACGTGCCATCACTGGAAAAGCCAGTGGTGCACGTGGAGATGGCTGCGTGACACATATTTGCCCATACCATGAGCAAAGATATTCCCAGTCTCAGCATGTAAGCCTAAGTCCTTTGATTGCTACTTGTTTCCTGTTTCTTATTCAGTTGCCCAGCATTTTCTTCTACTGTCCACACCAAATCAATTTTTAAGCCCACTCAAAATTTTGTATTTTCTTTTTGTTGGTTTTTTTTTTCCCTGAAGATTTCTAATTTATATAATTTAAAAATACTTCTGTGTGAGGTTACTGGAATATTTTGTCTCCATATTTTGGAGCAAGCAGATCAGACCCAGCACTGAAATCTAACTAATATCTTCTTTTTCCCCCTGAAAGCCTGTCCAATTTTTCATATAGTTACCCAGTATACAGTTCACATATTGATTGCATTTTGCTGAAAGTCTTATTAAAATCTCTGATGTTAACAGCCACAAAGACATCCATAAAAGAAACAAAACTAATCTAGGAGGGTTTCATGAAAACCTTTGGTTTCTGATCTGCTCGGTTGCTCTTGGATGCCGAATATTCCCAGTTTCATCCATGATCAGGTTTAGGTGGGTTTATAAAATGAGAATGTTTTATTAATCACACATTCCCAGTTCTACAGACTAGATTGAATTCAGTCTCCTTTGGTGCTATGCCCAACATCAAAACCCCTCAATATGAAGATTCTGCTTCTTAACTCAGCACTGGGAAACTTACATTAAAGGGGAAAAAAAAATTAACAAATCACAATTATAACTAGACCTCTTAATTTTATTCCACATCTTGAAAGTTCCTCATCCAGCTTTGAATAGGTTCGGTCTCAGATAGAGCTGATCTTCTCATTATTACTGGAAACTTTGAAGCTGTTTATCCCCAGACAGAGAGCTGAAGGTAGAGAGTCTGTAAAATTTTCCACAGAGCATAGGAATTTAGGGAGAGAAGAATTCAGAGAGGAGACACAGGGCCTTTCTTATGAACTTGAAATCCTGGCGTGCAGCTCCTTGGAGCTGTAATTGAAAATCAATCTGATATATAATTAAATTCTAGTCATCACATATGCACCAACTAGTCTCTTCAGCTCTTAGCCAAGGCGGTGGAGGACCGGGGCTATCGATCAGGGAGGGCTGCTGCACCATCAGCAGCACTCAGCGGCTCGGCGCGGGGTGCCCTGATGCGCGGCTGGCAGGCAGCGCCCAGCAGCTCCGAGACGGGAGGACAAACAGCCGACTCCAGCGAAGGTGTCCAATATTCCCTAATCATTTAAGTGCACTGCACAGCGAGCCCGGACTAGTCCCACAGTCTCCGCGCTGCCATCGGTCTTTCCAATAAATGAGCTTCGAGCGGGCTCCAGAGAGCAAAGGAAAGAAGGCTGATCAATTCTTTCCAATATTAGGTTTTCATTTTAACTTCCCCCCCCTCAGCTGCTACTCAGGTTAGGTGCTCTATAATTATATTCATCAAGGTCTGTCAACATGAATTGACAGCCCTGGTTTAAGGGCACAGCTCTAGTTTTTTTTACTAAGTCAGAGAGAGAACTACCATTGATTATTTCTTTCAAGAATTGGCACTAGAATGGTGGGGTTGTTTTTTTTTCAAATCATCTAGGGTTTTTAAAGCCAAGCTATGCAATCTATACATGGCCCTTGCTGATCTCCCTTTATTCCAAACAAAGAGAAAAATTATCTTGTCTGCTTCTCTAGACACTTCAGATATTAGCATTAATATTAACTGACTTGTGTTCCTCTTCGGTGCTACATTATTAATTTCTCCAGGTATTTGCAATGCCCTCATCATCATGTGCATTGAACCCTGCCAAAGTGTGCACGCTCACACACTGCCAACACAAATATCCCTGCTAACTTAGAAGTACAATAGCATCAGTAAATACCACTCTTACACAGAACAGGAACATTATATCTAAATGGAAAACTAATCATGCCTAATAAAACTAATGGAATTTGCAAATAATGTCACTAAATAGCTGGCCAGGGGAACTGATTGACATAATTTATTTCACTTTCAAAAAGTCCCATTGATAAACTCCCTTAAAAAGCCCCTAAGGGGGGGGGGGGGGGGGGGGGGGGGGGGGGGGGGGGGAAAAAACCCCAAGCGGAAAAAGAAAAGAGGGGCGGAGGGTAGAACAAGA
>WTSP01019431.1:31938-52446 GCA_025331215.1 Actenoides lindsayi | reverse complement strand
TGGGTTCAGGTCCTCTTCCAGCTTCTCCACTGGTCACCATCCAAGGGGGACTCTGTCCATTCTGCCTTCAATCCTCATCTGTGTGTCCTGAATCCAGTGCCAGAATCCAGCTCTTGAACACAGCTCCCATCTGCTGCTGGGCCCAGGCTGGGACTCTCCCAGTGCCGGCTCCACGGCACCAGTGGTGACAGGGATGTAATTGCCATTGGGGGGGTTGGATTAGATACCATTTTTGTATATATTTGTATATATTCCATTTCATTACTATTATTTTGATTGTCATTGAAGCTGTTGCAGTTCCCTTGTCTAACGGCTGAGTCTCTCTCCCTCATTCCCTTCCTCTTCCCCTCTGGGGAGGGAGAAGGGTAACAGAGAGCGGCTGTGACAGGTCTAGCGACTGCCCTCACCCTAAACCCTGACAAGTATCAATACACCAGTGTATCTCAAGCTTCATCTTCCCAGATGATATTCCTATTCTCAAAATGGCATAACTGCCAATAAGGACGATTTCGACAGATAAAATGGGAGTTGTCATTTTGTGATTTACTGTGAATTTTAAAATGTTTAGATTGTACTACTGGCACCTTGTGTAAAAGTTCTGTATTTAAGCTAACCATTTCATATTGGTAACACCACTAGAAAGAAAAAGGTCGCTCCAGAACATGTTCCACCAGCTAATTTTAGACACTTATCCCAAGCTAAGATGAATCACCCCCTGCAAGTGCTCATACACATTTCTACACGGCAAGCCAGCTTCTGAAACCAGGTGAATGAATGACAAGAAACTCAGTTCAGATTTTCATTTAACATATCCCTTGATAATTCAACAAAACAAGAATTTTGAAATGCCTTATACATAGTCCATTTAAAAATATTCACAAATGTCAGTTATCTTCTTTGATGAACATGTGTCTATGTGTATGTTATCTTTATATTAAGGACTGACAACTCAAGAAGAGTGACCTCAGTACAAGGAAGTTTATAGCTGTAAATAATTTGATTGGAGAACAGCTTTTGGTAAACTGAAGTCGATATTTAAGTCAACCAGATTACACCAAAAAAAGATTAATAATAATAATAGATAAGATTCTCAAGCACGACCCTCATGAAGGTTGATAATTTATTTTTAAATTCTACTTGTATTTGGCTTATCCTAAGTGTATTATTTGTAAATTTTATTTTTTTTTTTTTTTTTTTACTCTATTAGCTCTAAATACATGAAGCCTTCAAATAGCTTAAAAAGATCATGTGTCTGTAGTATTGTCATACCACTACTTACCTAATATATTTTAGGTAGGTTTGTTTTTTTCCTAAAACCGTGATGTCTTTAATTTTGCAAAATTAATGCTGTTGCTTTACTGGAGTAGTTCATAAAACTTGTGGTGGGTAATAGTTTCTGTTGAGATGGTGCCACTAAAGTGTTCTGAAATATTTTGGGATATGTTATTATTTTTAACCTTTTGCTCTCATATGGACTAAGGAATCTGTCATACCTACAGTATAAGCATAGCATACTTCCAGACCAAATATCCGAGATCTATACTCTGGGGACAAGCTTATTGCCAGAAAACTGGACAAATTCAGTGGTGGCTAGCCCCATGTTTTACATTTGCTGTTTGACTAGCTACTAGGTTGCTATATGCAGTGGATCTGCAGCACCTCGATTACACAATTAGCTGAGGCATTGCACTGTAAACAAAAAGCATATGTAGCATGCCCGGATCGTCATCAATAACAGGGGTCACTAGCAGTGAGCAAGGCATGTCTTTTGCCAGAAAAGTGATGTTGCTGCACCTGCACTGAGCAGTCTTTGAGACAAAGGTTAATTGAGAGGTTAGCGTGGTGATGCACTAAGCAGTTGAAGATGATCTTGCAGCAAAACCAGTCACATATGCAACTAATTTGGTGTAAACCCAAACAAAGGGAGCCTTTAATAAGAAAGCAGAGAGCGTGTCATTACTTGTGTGGCAGGAATCCTTTTAATTATGCCACAGTAAAGAACTTCCTCTCTGCTGTATGCAGTAGACTTGTAGTCAAGAGATTTGTTGCCTAGTGAATTAAAACCAGATTAGGAAAGGCTACCGTTGCACAATCATCTTGTTCTGATAAGACATATTAAGGATTAATTTGATCTACTTGTTCATCAAGTGCTGCTGGAATCTGTGTGTACGTGTGTGTGCGTGTGTGTGAGAGAGAGTGAGAAAACAAGAAATAATCAGGACAAATTTCATGCAGAGCCCCTGGTTTGTCAATTGTCTGAACATAGAAGAAGAGTTACTGAAGTTAAGGAGGCTTTGCATTTGGGACTGGAACACTGGGGTCAGATTTCAATGGAGTTCCAGGTGCCTCCAGATGTTCAGGAGTGTTTCTAGACTTTCTTAAGCAGAATAAGACTACTTTGACTTTGGAAAGGCAGCCCTCTGAGTTTATCTGCAACTTTGGGTGCTTAAATTCTTCACGAATCTCATGTGTGTTTAAGCAGCTTTATGAACTGAGACCCAGGTGGCTGCCTTTCACAAAGCTCCCCTTAACTAGTCCCACTTCTCTGTCCTGTTCTGCCCAACCACTTCAACTTCCAGCTTTCTCAGAGCAGACAATCCTCATCCAGTGCTTTTTTTCTCAATTCAGAGGGGGTTTCCAGTTCTACCAGACAGTCTTTGCTACAGTTACTTGAATTTCCTAAACAGTAAGGTAGAGATTTTCAAATGGTAGCCCACAGATATTCAGCTTCTATAGCACATTTCTGCAGGGAAGTATATAAAGAATAGTCTTTTGTGGTGATTGTTAAACCATACCATACCCTTCAATAATGTTGGAAACAACTGTTGCTGTGCTGAAATTAATTATCCATGCCTTTCCAGTTTTGCTAGAAAGTATTTATGGTGTCTACAGACCAGAAGAAAAGTATGAAAATCATTACAATAAGGTACGAATTTCTCAGAAGTCATTATGATTAATGAGTTTGATGTGTCCCATGGTATCATCTTCTTAAATCACTAGCTTACTGGCTCAGGGCCAAGGCCCCATGGAAAAGGATTCTGCAACCAGTGCACAGAAAATCTGGAGCCAAAAGAAATGGTTTGCTGTGCGTGCACCACACAACTGAAGCGTGTGCTTGCAGAGCAATACGTGTACGGTGCATGTCACGTGAAGACAGACTACATCATTCAGCAGAGCCCTCTTGGCTTGTTATGTTAAATCTTAGTTATAGATGCACTTAACAGTGTGCTCTCACAACCTACATGCAGAGGCTTCCAAAAAGGATCTTGGCTGATGTTGCTGTTTTTTAAAATGAATTGTGAGAGGAATGCAAGGGAAGACTTGATATCCTGGTGTAACTGTGCTCTGTAGATCTTTCTCTAAGGTTGCATAGAATTTCACCAATAAAAACACTAGAAGATTCTGGGTAAAATGGCCAAAACATGCACAGTACTAGGGGACCTGCTTTGGACCTATTCATTCCTCGGATGAAGACAAAGTGATGGTCAGGAGATCAGTGGATGTCTGTCCAATATTAGGTCTTACATCTTTTCTGACAACCACTGCAGTAAGCTTAAGACTGGGAACTCGAGACTTAAAGATACCTGAAGGTCTCTTCATTAAGGAACCGAGACCTGGCACAAAATGTATTCATCCATAAGCTTGCTGAGAAAAGCAGTACTTTCAGAAGACAACTCCCTGATGGCCTAGAATGCCTTGGGTTATTCATAAGCTATCCTCACAGCATGCGGGTTTTGAGAATGCGTCCCTCTAAAGGAGTTTGTTTGCTCTATCCGCTGCGATAGAAAACCTGTTGTCATACATTATGTGGTAAAAAAAAGTTTGAGATTCAAAGGTTCAAACCTGTGTTTCAGGTAACCCTCTTTCAAAACCAACTTTTTGTAAATCCATTCTGTTTATTTTCAGCTGCAATTTCCATATGATCTTGTGTTTCTTTAGATGTCGCTGAGAAGAGAAAAGCGATAGCTAAGGGAAAGGACAACATACGTCGTTCATTATCATTTTTACCACCTAACCTTTCAAACATGAAGTAAAAAGTTTCATCATAGTTCAACGTTAATGCTGGCGAGTGTATTTCTTTTACTGATGATGGTGAAAGGAGGATGCTTGTTTCATCAGACTGGAGCTGTTAGCTGGCCTTTTCCCTCAGTTTTGCTATTATCTGCAGTGCCATTTCTGAAGGTTGTAGTCCTTATGTTTGGAATTCCTTTTAAACAAATCACGACTTTGGAAATACTTCACGGGGTGATACCTTATTATTTTCATTGTTTAAAAAACCAAACAAACAGAAGTTATCAAGTAGCCTTGACACTTATGGAGAAAACATGAATGTTTCCCTCAGCGATCCTCTTTTAGTAGGTGGTTAGTCCAAGACTAGATGGAAACTGGAGCAGAAGGAAGGATGGAGCATCACATATCAGAGCATTGGTGGTATAGTGGTGAGCATAGCTGCCTTCCAAGCAGTTGACCCGGGTTCGATTCCCGGCCAATGCAACTCCCTTTTTGAACACCCGTGGGTGGTGCTGCCACCCAGAGAGACATCGACGGGGTGGTGCTGCCATCCAGAGATACCTCGACAGGGTGGTGCTGGCTTCCAAAAAGAGCTCGACAGGGTGGTGCTACCCTCCAGAGACCTCGACAGGCAGCAGCAAGGGGCCAACAGGAACCTGATGAAGTTTGGCAAGGAGAGAAGAGCAAAGCCCTGCAGCAAGGGAGAAGCTGGAGAACAGCTTGGCAGGAAAGGTTGTGGAGAACCTACATGAAGTTGAACATGAGCCAGCAACGTACTCTTGAAGTACAGAAGGCTTATTGTGTGTGCTGGGCTGCATCAGGCAAAGTATTGCCAGCAGGTCAAGGGGAGGGAACCTTTTCCATCTACTCAGCACTACTGAGACACACCTGGAGCAACAACTTTGTCCAGTTCTGGGTTTCCCAGTACTGGAGAGGCATGGACATACTGGAGAGAGTCCAGGGAAGAGACACAAGGATGATTAAAGTGCTGGGCTTGTGGGGGTGTGCAATTTATTAATATATTTAGATAGCTGAAGGGAGAGTGCAAAAAGGATGAAGCCAGGCTCTTTTCAATGGTGGGTAGAGGCAGGACCACAGGCAACGGGCACAAAGTGGAACATGGAAGGTTCTCTCTGAATATCAAGAAACACTTTCTTACTGTAAGGGTGACCGAGCACTGGCACAAGTTGCCCAGAGAGGTTGTGGAGTCTCCATCCTTGGAGATATTCAAAAGCCATCTGGACACAATCCTGTACAACTGGCTTTAGGTGTCCCAGCTTGAACAGAGGGGTTGGATCAGATGACCTCTTGTCAACAACCTCAACCAGGTGTTATTCTATGATTCTGTTATTCTTGAGTCTAAGGAGTCAAGCCAAGGCAGAGGACCAATACAAGATGTTAGCAATTTCTCTAGGAGGGGACATGACACCAGGATCTGGGCTGAGAGAAGAGGCAGCCAAAGGAAGAAGTGTTACTCCAGCAGAGCTAGAGTACCATACAAGCTATGGTTCACTACAGAATCTGTAGCTAGTCTTTTCAGGAGCCATCAGATATATCAAAGTCTAGGGTTAAGTACCTCCCAGGAAGCCTCACTGTCCGAGTGCCCTTCCAGGTCTCTGCGAGTGCCAACCAGTTTTCGTGATGCAATTAATCACTCTCAGTGCTATGGCTTAGAATCCTGTTGTTCTTGATACCAGAGTTTCTACAACTCTTTCATACAAAATGTTCTATTCCCAAGTAATTGTGAAAAGAATTTCTATTCTGTTTCCAAAATCTGTTCATATGGCAGTTGTAGACAGAACCTTCTCACATGACAGGCTGCAGTGTATGGAAGAATATTCAATTATACTGAATATTTACTTCTTTTGTTTCAGTATCTGCTTTCTTTTTTGGTTTTCTCTTAATTTTTTTTTTTTTTTTCCCTAAGGGCTAGAATATACACTGATAGGTTTATAGTAATCAAAAGAAAGAGAGAAATCAAGTATAAAAGCCAGGCCAGGAAGAAGGTCTAGTCTTTTGCACTTCATAGCCAAGAACACGTAATGACTCGAGTTCCTCGAAGGAGAGGTGAAATGGAGATACAGGCTGTGAAACTGTAGTTACATGTAGATTTACAAAAGGCTGATATTCAAAAGAGGATCCTCTGTCTTTCCGGAAAAAAAAGAGGTTCTGGGAGGTGGGTGAGGGCTATGCTAGCATGAGGCAACGGACTGAAAATCAAACTAGAGGGGTGTTACCTGCCCAGATTCTCATCGCAGCTCATAGGTTCCTAAACCTTAGCCACTCTACTTGACTCAAATTGGACTGCTGTTGGAAAAAAATACTTAGCTGTCTATTTTTTTTTTTTGGTCTGTTATTTCTGCTTCAAATTATAAGACGCTGCTATATATTTACCTGTCTTTGTAGCTGTTCTTCTCATAGAAAAGTCTTAACTTCCTAGATGTGCTCCTTACAGTTTCTTATAGCTGTGGGCTTCTGCAGTAAAAGGAAACACCAGCTTAGGTATTTTCTTGTGGCTTAAAAGCAGTAACTTTGCTGAAAACCATTAGGCTATGAGATGCTTTTAGTTTCTTAATGTTTTTCTGCACAGGAGAGCAACGTTGCCTTTCGTCGTTTGTCTTTGTTTTGAGGCTTCCCTTAGAAGTGTGCTAAGTCATGAGATGTGTAACTGCTCCTGTAGTCACACGAAAGCAGTCTATGATAGAAAGAATTGGATAGCAGCATCTCACAGACTATCAGCAAGGAGCCATCATGTGTCGTTGCTATCGTCTCCCAAGCAAGGTGCCTTCCTCAGTCCAGGAGCAGAGTGAAAACCACATTCAGATGCAACTTCACTGCTTCTCTTCGAGTTATTCCTTCTTTTGGGAGCAGGGAAAGAACTTACCTACTGCTAGTACAGATGGCTTAGAAACAGAAGGGAGACATTTCCAGTATTATTTCCCTCGTGTCCACTTACTCATTGCAGTAGTACAATGTCTAAAATGTCAAAAATAAATTTCCTATCAAACTTTTGCAGCATCTCTCTTCAAAAAACCCCAACAAAACAAACACACAAACAAAAAAACAGCAACAAAAAAACCCCACCAGAAAACAGTTCTTGAGCTTTCCATCTACAATAATCTAAGAGAGCCCTTTATTTTAAGTATCTATCAATACCAAAACCTTTTTTTTTTTTTTTTTTTAAATGAATGATCCAAGCTGTTAACATGCTAACTGATACCATTCTGCAGCTTCCTGCAGCCTCCTACTCTGTTTCTGTGGATTCACATTTTGTCTTTTGCCTTACAATTAATTCATCTAATTTTGCAGTATAAACCAGACACATTTGTTCAGTGTTTGAAACACTTTTAGTGCAAGTAAGTGTGAAAATACTGAGGGATTTACACTTGTGCATGCTTGGAGAAGGAAGGGAGGGAGGAAGAGAAGATACACACCCAGAGAGAGACACCCACGTGCCTCTCTGAGTGCACAATTTGCCTTACACAGCAATTACATTCTGCCTGATAAATGCATAATAAAATGGTATATCTTTTCCATTTCTTTTTTTTCATGTCCTTAAGAAAGACTCAGGAACTTCTTGTACTCTAATATATTTTGGGGCTATCTAGAAGTAAAAAATATACTTCCAAGAATCTTATTTAAAAAAAATAATCTATTAACACACATCTTGGCCTGAGATTTCTCTGAACATCAAAGCAAGCTACAAGTTAATTCACTTGCATCCAGCTGCATTTTGTGGTATGCTCATCATATTGAGAAGGCCCTTTTCTGTTTCCATCTTTCACTGCTTATGTCAAACAGTTTACAGAGAGGCAATATAAATTCGGACAGAGCGCTAGGAATGCCATCAATGAGTTTGGGCGTTTACATTGTGTTTGTGTGAGGTCACTCCGTGGTGTCTTCGATGATCAATGGCCTAGTGAACGCTTTTAAAGCCAGAGGCTACCCTCAGTGCCTTTAGTTACTCCATGTTAGGTTATGTTTTATTAGGAGAGCTCAGGCAATTCTTCTCTCGCATTTTTATGTAATGGATTTGTGACTGCTCAGTGGTTTTTGTGGCATTTTCCTGCACTAATAACAAGAAGTCAGGTGACCAGTAAGATAAATGATATTTAACCTAGCGGTGACAGATGCAGCAGAGGTGAAAGGGTTATATCTATTAATAAACAAAGTTTGAAAGCCTTTTAGCACCATCTTTCACATCACGCTTGTCTGACCTTTTGTACAAGATGACTTCCACAGACTTATTACAATGGGGTGGGGTGGAGGGGGAAGCCAGCAACTTGTGGTTTTTTTCTCTTTTTTTTAACAACAAGCAAAAAAAATTAATCATGAAGAGTTTTATGCTGTCTTCCTAAATGAATGAATGAGGTGCTGGTGGTTCTGCAGTTAGGATTTCACTTGGACGAAAAAATGTGGCAGATTTATTTTGGTCCCAGTGGGTCCTGACATTTTAACCCACTTATCTCTGATTTATTCCGTTCCTGACAGTCCCGAAAAAGTGATGCATTTTGCCTGAAGGCTCTGTAGGTAAGGCAAGTTGACATATGCTTTTTCTTTCTGTTTAAGTGGATGATCCTCTCTGCAGTCCAGTGGATGAAGCAGGGGAAAATGGAAAAGGAAAATGTTCATGATAAGGATTTTTCTTCTTTGTTCAAGGTCCTTGGGTTTGTTCTATTAATAAAGAAAAAACACCTCAGAATTTATCTCATATAAATTCAGCTTTTAAAGGTCAATGTCCAGGTAATCAATACTAAACAACAGATTGCTAAAAAAATATTTCTGTAGCACGATAAAGCTAAAAGTAATGTGGTATCATTGGGAATAATTTGTTATTTTACCTTTCTATGTTAACAAAAACTACTCAAAGCATAGATAGATATGACTCTATCTTGTTTAAGACTAGACTGAAGCATATTTCATACTTCTGAACACAGACAAGTTCCAACACATTTTATGGCATATGGGCCCGATCCCAAGGTTTGATTTTGTGCTGCACCACAGACAGACCCTGGTCTAAAACTTAGTGTCATGAACATCAGAGAATTACCATTAAAAAGTTCAGATCATGTATTTCCAGGCTGTCTGGGAAGATGGAAGTAGAAGAATCCAAGGGAAAGGGAAATGACCAGGATATGCTCATAGTGTACTTGTAGAGAAATGTCTTGCTTCAGTAATTCTGGTGCCAACATCTCAGATGGGATGGCACACAGGAGTCTGCTTTTCTGTGTCTTGAAGAGGAGAATCTTATGTTCCTAGCTAGCACATTGCATGTTGCTTTATTGCTACCAGCTTGCATTAGTCCTTGTAATAAATCTTATGCTCTTAAAAATATGTTTTTATATACGTTCTTATTTCTGCAGTGCTTTAAGGTGCCCTTGAAGGTAGAATGATGTAAGCTTACCTAAACTGAGACCTACCTAAGGAAGTGTACTCCCTAGGGAGCACAGAGTTTCTCTTCCAGGACATGAGCCATAGAATCATAGAATCATTTAGGTTGGAAAAGACCTTTAAGATCATTGAGTCCAACCATTAACCCTACTCTACCAAGCCCACCACTAAGCCATATCCTCAAGCACCACATCTAGATGGCTTTTAAACACATCCAGGGATGGTGATTCAACCCCCTCCCTGGGCAGCCTGTCCCAACGCCTGACAACCCTTTCAATGGAAAAATTTTTCCTAATGTCCAGTTTAAACCTCCCCTGGTGCAGCTTGAGGCCATTCCCTCTTGTTCTGTCACTAGTTATTTGTGAGAAGAGACCAGTGCCTGCTTCTCTACAACTTCCTTTCAGGTAGCTGTAGAGAGTGAGAAGGTCTTCCCTCAGTCTCCTTTGATTCAGACTAAATAGGCCCTGTTCCCTCAGCTGCTCCTCAAAAATCTTGTTCTCTGGGCTTTTCACCAGCTTAGTTGCTCTTCTCTGGACTCACTCCAATGTATCAACACCTTTTTTATCCCGTGGCACCCAGAAATGCCCCCAGTGCTCAAGCTGTGGCCCCACCAGTGCCCAGTACCGGGGCACCATCGCTGCCTTGCTTCTGCTGGCCACACCATTCCTGATGCAGGCTGGGATGCTGTTGGCCTTCTGCTGGCTCATGGTTAGCTGGCTGTCACTCAGCACCCCTGGGTCCCTCTCTGCTGAGCAGCTTTCCAGCCACCCCTCCACCTGCTGGGGGTTGTGGCCAAAGTGCAGCAGCTACTGGGGGGAGCCGGGGAGGCAAAGAGAGAAATGAATATGTAAGTGAAAACAACTAAGGAAGAGAAATTGTCACTGTTGCCCTTGCTCCTGCACCGAGGGTGAAATGGAGTGAAAACCCAGAGAAAACTGAAGATATTTTTTCCTTTTTTCCTGGGTTTCTTGTAGACATTTACAATATAACAATGGTAATTTGAGCATAAGGTCTTCTAGAGAAAGGATAAAGCAATTAGTGGTTTGTTCTACCTAAATTACCTTAAGGCTTGGCATTTTCATGGTTTAGCTGGACATAAAGGTTCACCAACTGCCTCACGGAAACCATCAGTAGCACAAAGCAAGCAGAAATCCTGAGTACGTTCCCAGTTCACACTTCTGTCTCTGTATTTATCTATTTCTTTTCTCATCCAAGGCTGTCGAACTACTTCAGACCTACGGAAGTTAAACGCCATAATCCAGTTTCCAACAGATTCTATTGTCTCTGTTCCGTATCCTCAGGAAGGCCAGGTATGAATCTCCATCTGGGAGACACTTCAACATATTATTCAATTAGTAATTATTTTTTACCCCATGCTTGGTAAATCAACAGACTAGTATGTCTAGATGGCTTCTCAGAGAACTAAATCCCTCTTGCATTGTTTTCTCTACGTTTCTGTCTGCTGCTGCACAGCAGTTCAAGTATAATAGCTAGCCTCAGTAACTCTTTCCTGACTCATACTGAGTCTTCAAACAGTGAAGAAAATGGAACCTGAAATAAGGATTTATATGACCCAAATAGCATATGCTAATTGTTTAGAGAAAATAAGTAAGTAAATAAATAAATAAATAAATACCTAACCACCAAACCAAAAAAGAAAACACCACACCACATTGTGCTTAACCTTTTCTTATGAAATGTTCCCAGTCACACCACTGCTTTGCTGCACATATTTCTCTGGCACGCCAGAGACTGTCCCAGAGCAGACATACCATTAATCATTAGATCCTTGACTCATTCTCTGGTCAGTTCATTGGAACTGAGATTTTCCTGTGCTCACATAGGAGAACTAAAAGCATAAATAATGCCATTGTCAAATCGTTCTTGTTTCTCTTTGTGCATTCTTGGTAAGCCTAGAAAATCTTTCAGGCAGTGGTCGTCGGTAGCTGTCACTGAGAAGGAAGCTGTCTTAAGAGCAGCAGGTTCTGTCATCTGCAATGCCTGTCTTCCAGGTTCTGAACGTCTAGCTCTGAAGGAAGCTTCCATAACTTCCTTATATTAACATAGAATTTCATATTTTTAGTTTTACATTCAGACAATCTGTTGATGACAAACACTTGTACTCTGCAGGTCTTAATGGACACTGTTATCTTTTCTCTTTGGAGATTCATGGATAGGAAAAAAACCCCCACAAAATAGCATCTTCCTTAAAAAAAAATAATTCTATTTATTAGTAAGTACAAAAGCATGTTGGTTTAAACTGGCTACAGCTCCTGTTACCATAACGTTAGAGCAATTCCAAGTCTTTTGTGTATTCTGTGATGTAGTGAAGAACTGTCATTCCCAATTTTTGCAGATGGGGAAAAAAAAGGCAATGTACTGATACTTCGTGTCTCCGAGGCATAAAAAAGAAAAGCCAGCTGACTGCCTCATACCACTTCATCTCTGGCAGAACAGCTACTTGAATCCAGTGGCCTGTTCCAGCGGACTGTTCTTCATCACCTGCAGTTGGAAAGGTTATTTTAAAATATATACCTTTTGGTCCCCAAGAACAGTTTCCTCTCAGCAACTTCTACCAGCGCCTTGTATTCTGGCGCCTCTCTCTGTTATCTGAACTTCTCCCTGTGGCTTTGTAGACACCTCCCTCCACTGCTTTCATTCTACCCAGATCTAGCTGAAACCTGGCCCTTCCCAGCCTGCCTTTCAGTGTTGGGAAGTGAAATGGACAGATCATTAGTTCTCAATGGTTTTCTCAGTAGGTAATCCTAGCCAGATAAATTAGTCTGTATTTAAAGCCTTAGGTCAGAGGGCTTTACTTTGTGGACAGTGGGAGGGTCTGACTTTCTGCACAGCAAAGGCAAGCCCTTAGAGAACGCCTCAGCACAGGCAATGCTTTTACTGGCAATTAGAGCCTATTTGGTGTAAAATTATAGGTCTCGTGTCTTTGGAGGAATATGCTGAAACAGTTATCTCTCCCACAACTTTGTGGTACAGCCATACGTTCACTGCAGAGCTCTGTGAATCCATGAGAGATTTTCATGGGGAAACGGGGTTAGAAACATCAAGCTCTTGGCACTCTAATTAGGTATAGATTGTTTTGCTGACTGCAGTGTTTAGAGCCTCCAGTTATCCTTAGTACATGGTGGAACTAGTAACCCATTAGGGTCACAATACTTTTGTGATGTGTGATCCTCTCTAGATTCTGGTGGTTTCATACCAGAGAGGACCACCCTGTCTATGTGGGGCAGGTCTTTTGAGAGTCAACTCAGTCTCCCACTGTGCTGCCGGAGAGGAGATGGAGAGACACAAGATGTCAGGCAGATCTTCCTTCTCTGTCCTCCTTTCCATGTGCTGTGTTGTGAGGCCTTGATCCAGTCTGTGCCCTCCTGAAGCTCTTACTCAGAATACGTATTTGTAATACTGGAAGACTCAGTGGTATAACTTGAGCAAAGAAAGGCTGAAGGAAATTAGTAGCATGGCATTAAGCAACCTGAAAAATCTGTCCATGAATCTGGGTAAGGACCTAGGTCAATTAGACCTCACTGAACTCCATCCTGCCACAGATGACTGGCTACAGGTTTTTGGCTAGTTAATTTTAAATCGTGTCACGTATCAATATACTATAACGCTGTTATGGGAGGTAAACTTAGTCATAGTTTAACTAGAGTACAATGTGTTGTGAATCTGTCCAGATAATTCAGTTTGACCACTAGTATGGAACAACTTTTCATTCAAGGGCTTTTGTTTTACATTCTATATTAAGTTTACTTAATATACATTACCAGATACTCCAGGGAGAATCAGCTGCATTCACTGTTTAGTTTTGTCTTCGCAGAAATCAAATTACATAATATATCTAAATCCTTAAAGCAAAGTGGCAGTGTCTGTTCTGGCTCCAATTTCCCTTGCTCAGCACTTTTTTTTTAGGAGAAGAAACCTCTTCATGCTTTCTCAGGAATTCACTAAAGATTAGTTTAGATTCACTAACAAGGGAGCCTGGTGGAAACACCATAATGTTCCAATTTTCCACTTCTTCACCACAGATGTATTTTCTACCTATGGCAATTATATGCATCAGGATAGATCATAAAATGGTATTCAGTAAATTTAATTTGCATTCTTTCATATATTTCCAAGTTAGCTTTTGATTTTGATGGAAAAAGACATCGCCTTAAACCCGTCAAGGTCTCTTAAAAAAAAAACAAACAAAAAACCAAACAAATCAGATATATCTTCTAACTGTGAAATATCAATAGAATCTTTGTGGAGTCAGCAATGCCAGGATTTCAGGAGTGCATGGAGCTAAATACATTATTTTTACACCACATGAAAATGAGTTTAGTCAGGTCTCATTCTAGGCTTGAGCATAATAACCAGACACACTTTGCCAGAGATATCTAGATATCTACAGTAGCTTCAAGAAAGGATTACTGTGCCCTTCGAAATGAATCAATTTCTTCTGGGTCACATATTTAAAGAAAGCCAAGATTTTTTTGGCTGATATTAAATGGAAGTCCTTTCAGAAAACAATTATACTATACGGGACCCCATCAACTGCATATCCAAAGCTGGGCATGCTCTTCCTTGGGCCTCCTGAAAGAGGCTGCCTGCAGTGGTTTTTTAAGATACCACAGATGTATAATACAAATAAATGAGAGTCTGGGAACTTATTTACCTTAGTTCTTATATGATGTTTCTGAATCACAAATGTCTCTGATTCCTTTTCTGTTTCTTCATGAGCATATTGGTGAACCTCTGTCATATTTGCCAGTGCAGAGAATCTTCAATACTGGCAATAAAACTAATTGCCTATATACAAAATTAACGTTTGGAATGCACAAAGGCACTTGAATTGATTTTTAGGTGTTCAGCATGAAAGTCTGATGGGCTTTTACACACACTCGGGAAAAAAAAAAATCAAGTTTGGAAATTTCAGCATCAATTGGAAAGAGCAACAGTGCATGCCCAGCAAGCTCTAGAGCCAAGAAACCAATTTTCTGTGCAGCATAGTCTAAAAATATTTGGTTTCGATACTCTTATTGATCTATGCCAAACGAGTGAATAAACTCAGCCCAGCTAAGTAGTGGCAGACTTTTGCATCCCAGAATGCACTGTAATCTGCCCCAGTTTTGGTAAAGAAGTGGATCCACGCTTTGTAAAGCAGGGAGTAGAAATAAGTGACCTTGGTGGGGCCATGAAGGCTCTCATACACATAATACTTGTCTTCCGTGTACGTGGACAAACCCACCTACCACATCCATTTGTTCAATGTGTTCTATGCATGATAAAACATTCCCAGTTAAATAATATTCAGCCAACACAAAAGCAGTCTATGGCATCTGAAAGATGTTTATTCCCTTGGGAGTCAGAAAAAACAGAGGGTGTAACCAGAAGGAGACCAAAAATGCCTTATGATATTGGTTGCTGCTGTTGTGAGGCAGAAAACATATTTTTAGGTGCCTGCCTTGGTTGGAAAACTGATCTGTGCTCTTTCCAATGACAGCTAACTGCTACCTTCCCATCCGACCTGGAAAGGAAAGAAAACCCAAGTAGCTATTTCACTGTATGAAGAATATGGATACGTAATTAATATATACTTTCAGCAGTGAGCTAAATTTTGGTTGTGAAAGGAAGTAATATGTTTGAAAATACAATGCGCCTATTTGTGTTATATCTTCAATGGGTTTAGATCTGTGTTTGTCCTCTGAATTCAGCTGGGTAGCACAGACTTTCTGAGTACCTGGCACTTTAATTTTAAACCAGTACCAAAACCCTGCCTGATCTCTAAATTTATAAATTATTGACACAGAATCTGTGAGACTGCAACAGCTAATTGGCCCCTCTGGTCAATTCTCAATGGTCCTGAGAAGTTCATTGGTTTCAGATAAAGGCTTTTTTTTCCTGAGCTGTAGCCTGAAATATTCCCAGAGTTTGAACAAGTTCATGTTCTTTGCTTTTTTAAATAGCACATATCAAGGCCAAGCCTTGGCAAGGGACAATGAGGTCAGGATATGCACTCGGTAAGGATAAATATGACATCTAGAATTGGATTCTAATGCATGCATTTGGTCTTGAAATACAGTAACTTAAAAAGCAGAGGTGAAATTTCAACTTCTTGTACCACTTGTGGTTGTAGATCTAGGAATTTATCTATGAAGTTAAGAGTGTATATCTCTAGAATGATCCAACTGTGTATTCATGTATCTGTTGTTTTATTATTTCTGTATCAAGAATTAATATCACCCTATTATGGTTCTTAAAACACTGGCATTGTTCTCTCTTAAATCAAGCAAGAAAGTTTCTTTGCCATCAAAATTTTAAAGTTTCTTCTGGGGAACTTTTCAGCAAAGCTAAAAGTTTTGCCAAGTGTTTCCCCACGTAAGTCAGCTTAAAAATAAAATCATGAACTGAGTCTTTCAAGCTAAAAATGCAGGGGCTAAATTTTGCTTTGTTACCAGGGAAACCTATAGGTTATATAGAGATTATAGGTACCCTGATATTTTGTGTAAATCAAGGTGTGAGTCAATTCTCTAAAGTCTGTATTGTGTATGTGGAGAGAGTTAATTGGGACTCTAAATGGGATTCACAAAGGTGATGCAGTAAGCAGAGGTAGTGGTACTAGGTACAGACCAAAGCGGAAAAGCTGGTGCACAGCACCCTGGAAAGGGTCAGGCCTCAGATCAGCCCACCTTCATGGGCTTCAGACAGATCAGTTGCCTCTAAGAGTCAGCTTTAGCAGCTTCATCTCAGCTCATCACTTTCAAAGGTGAAGATTGTTAGAGGCCATCTCCCACGAAAGGTACAGACTCCCCCCAGAAAGCCTTTTAAATTTACAGACAAGAAGTGGGCTTTCCACAATGACTTTAAATCATTTTCTTAGAAATTACTCTATACTCCCTCAAGGTGAAAACACGCAGTCTAAGATGACTGCAGTGCTGTCATATTTAGTCATCAAGCTAAAAATCAGCCTCAAAGGAGAATGAAGAAACATTTATTCGTGCGTCCGGAAAAGTTTGCTCAACTCAGAAAGTCTAGCCTTCTTATTATAAGTTATGACCAGCTACAGATATTTCAGAAGCCAAATATTACACGTTTTCAGAAGACCCCAGTCAATCTTTTCCATATTTACTATTTATAACCTTTCTCTTGGACATCAGTGGGACTATGCACAGATGTAAGAAGAGACACTAGTAAACGCATTGGCATGGTAGAGACTTAGAATGAATGGAGATTGTAATGACTGCTTTGAAGAGAGGAGAAGGAAAATAATGGAAATAAGAATTACTGTGTGGCCTGATTATTACATAAGAATGAAATTATTGAGAAAAAAAAAGAGCCTGGTTTATTTCATTTAACAGGATTTGGGTAGCATATGTTACATGCTCAAGGCTGTTGATATAGACTCTGCAATTCTGCTGCTGTGTATGTTTCCACTCATTCTGACACTGTGCTGCCTGGGGTTTAGGTTTGGTGTGGTGGGCTGTCTCTTCTGTAAGGAAGTGTTTCCTCGGGGCCTTGGCAGGATCAGAGACACCTCTCTGCCTGCTCCTGTGAGGTTTCTCTACCATCTAATTCATATCGTATCCATGCATCCCCAGGGAAGGTCAGGTCTAAAGTCTGGGCTAGTAAGTGAGGAACCCTCCAGGAGAACCCGTGTGCTGATGGTTTCATTGATGTCATGATTTGTGACAAGTCACAACAGCGAATGTTCACATGGAAGAGTGTTATGGAAACCAGGATTTCTTTTTTTTTTCTTTTTTTTTAGAGCTGACAGATAAGAAGTGAAGCCAATATTAAGAACATTTCTATTAAACAAAGAAGCAGTTTTTTTAAAGCGGTGAGCTATTAGCTTCTCATGTCCTGACCACATGCCAATTTAGGTTAAATACATTCTGCCAACCTAAATCCCTTCGGCAGTTTCAGCTGCTCTTGTTACTCTTTGCTTCTCCTTCTGGGGCCAGAGTCTACCACTGAATGTGCGTGTTTCCACTGACTGATGTCCAAGGGCAGATTCTGGCTGCTGCAATTGTATACTGTAGTGCTACTGGCTCAGAACTGATTTCTTCCATCCAAGGGGTAGCTTCACTGCACTGAAAAGATGATCCTTTTATTCACACACAGTATTTGGAAAAGGAATAGGGAAGTGGAATAGAGAGCAAGGAATAATAGAGGTTTGAATTATGAAGCCTGCAGAGAACATTTGACTCTAATAGGGTCCTACTGACCTTTCTAAAATTGAGAGGCTGTGATGCTTTTACAAACTGCTGACGTTCACAGTCTTCAAAATTTGGACAGTCATAACCCATAATTAGGGGCTTACTAAGGACCTCCTTATGAAGACAAATTCTTGATGAGACACAGATGCTTGTCAGGGCCGTACCCATGTTAAAAATCTCTAAGAAGCTGAATTTATGTTCTCCAAGTAATTTTCAGGGGTTTTGGCATCTCTAGTTAAAGTGGTGATGAGTCTGTGAGGTTACAGACGGCACAAAGGAGACAGCAAGTTTATTACCCTGGCACAGTATACAGAATTTTGCTGTTTCCCTTCTCCTAATTAGTGATATGTGTTTGCTTGTATGTTTTTCTAATGGACAGAGAATTCTTGCACGCTAGGTTATATATTTTCAATGAAGGCAAGGGCTTGCTTCTCCTCTCACAACTGTAGAAATCAGAAGCCCTAAAATGACACCAATTTTGGTAGTCTCAACCCAGACTGTGAGCATAGATGGCCCTGATGTGATATCAAAACAACTGAAAGGTGAGAATGTAATAGCTTGTTACTAGGAAGCTGAATAATGAAAGGGGATTAGATAGCAGGTCCTGGTGGGTGGGGAAATAAGGAATATGAGAGTGCTAAGCACCATCTGTTCATGCTGCTCTTGCACCATGAGCTGGGTGTTGCAGACCTCTAAACATCTGGCTGTGCTGCTGGGGATGCAGGCTGCACCCCTGCTTTGGAGGGGAAAGCATTACTTTTGCAGTGGAAGCTTTTTGCTCTTTACGTACCTTGCCCCCATCTCTGACCTCAAACTCTGCACATTAACTAAAACACAAGAGCAATTCATGCCCGTTGCATGTTTGCTGAAGAGAGTAGACTGAACAACGGCAAACATAACTGTAGCCTGTGCTTTGTTCTTATTCAAACCACGTGGGAAGTAATCTGTGACCTGAGATGGCAATGGTCCATCTTTTGTTTACAATTGACTCTGTTAATGGGTATCACAAGAACACCACAGAGTAACTGCCCTGGACTGAGACTTGGTAACACACAGCCACAGTTCAGAGAGATAGATGTTCCTTGTCTCAGAGAGCTTATTACCTGGGAATCCATAATTTTCTTCCTCCTTGTAAGCTCCAAATGTTGGTATAATAATAATAGGTATAATAATAGTACTAAAAGTAACAATAATAATGATAAATCTGCCAACAAGAGGTTTAAATCTTTGCAGCATTCAAAAATTCTCGTAGTTCCCTTCTTCAGAAATATGCGTTTCGTGGAGATGAATTCACCTCCACTTCCTTTAAACCGTCAGTATTTCCTCAGCAATGGCACTCAGCTTGTCTCCTGATCTCCACACAGTTTGCTATAAAGAGTATCTGTTACCATAACCTTTGAAATGGAGTGGAAAACAGGAGTTTTTTTCCAGACCTGGATCCAAAGTAAAGCCCTATTTGGGAACTACAAAATGTTTCAGTGGTGAAACGTTACTTTGGTAGATAGGAAAAGCTTTTCCATATATATATTTATTTTTTTTTTTACTTTGACATACCTGCTTTTCTCCAATTTGGCCATCCTATAAACACCATTGCCTCTTAGTGACATCTGCTGGGACAGATAGCACTGAAATCTGTTCAGGTTTCCTTCACACTTGCTACCTGCCAGCACTTAGCTCCTAAGGCAAAAAACACCTCAGTATTTCAGAGCACCACTTGGCCAGTTCAGGTTTGAATTTTTCCTTGTCCCACAGGACAACTGTTCTCCTCCTTCTTCTTGTCCTTGTGTCAGGGAAATGGCCCATATTCCAACATGACAAAGATCCAGAAAGTTATAAAAGCTTCATTGCAAAGCTAAATCCTTAACAGATACTGAAGCAGCTTGCACAAAGGGAAAGAGAGGATGTGCATTTAAGAAGGAAGTCATTACAATAATGAATGACCTGACAGAATCCAGTTTTTCTGTAGAGTTTAGGCATTTTTTGCAAGCAGATTTACATTTTTCAAATTATCAGTATAAGATGAGCCCTCCACATCCCTTTACTTGTTCTGCTTCTCACCAAGAAATCCAGCTGGAGGGGGTTTGTAATGAAATAAAATGGGGAACTTTTCTCTCTTTCTTTCATGACACTGCCTCTTTACCACTTCATATTGGCTCTTATTGTAGCTGTAACTCTGCAACTGTACATTTTGATATATCTTATGCTCATTGTAGATTAGCACACGTGTAATACTAAATAAAACCATAGACTGAATTCTTTCACAAGTATATCTGGGTGACTAAGGTTATAAAGTCAAAATATATAGCCGAGGTATATACATGGGACTAAGATTATAAGGTCAAAAATAGAAGATGAAGATTTTTCCAAACTTTTCTTTCTGATTGCTCTGTGTTCTCATGCAAGAAGTGTAATAGACTGAAGTCTGTGTAAATCAGTGAGAAGATATAGTGCTTTACTGGAGGAAGTCAGGAATTTGGTCTCCAAAAATAACAGGTCACCATATTATTTATTTTTTCCAGACTTTGTCAGGATTTGTTTAGGACAAGCAACAGTTTAGAGCACCTATCTAACTCTTTGCTGGCTAATGTTAGGTGAGGTGAATAACTTCCCTCAATGCCTAGACAAGCCAACAGCTTATAATAAGTATATAAAGAAAAGTGTGGCCAGCAGGTCCAGGGAGGTTCTCCTCCCCCTCTACTCAGCACTAGTGAGACCACAGATGGAGTATTGTGTCCAGTTCTGGGCTCCCCAGTTTAAGTGGGACAGGGAAATACTGGAGAGAGTCCAACAGAAGTTATGAGGATGATGAAGGAACTGGAACATCTCTCTTATGAGGAAAGGCTGAGAGCCCTGGGGCTGTTTAGCCTGGAGAAGAGAAGACTGAGAGGGG
>WTSP01019431.1:0-31838 GCA_025331215.1 Actenoides lindsayi | reverse complement strand
TGCCCTGGGTGACCCTGCTCTGGCAGGGGGGTTGGACTCAGTGATCTCCAGAGGTCCCTTCCAACCCCTACCATTCTAGGATTCTATGAAAATATTAGAGGAAAGGCAAGATTTTTAAGTGAAGGAAATAACTTTTCATTAGATCATTTTCTATAGCTGGGAAAAATTAACCAATTTTTGAGTATGCAGTCTTTCTTTGTCTGAAGTACGTGGGAGGCCTCAGACTGATTTGTGTCTTTTTGCTTATGCTTTGTAGACTGCCTCCTGCTCTTCATATACATGTTGCGAACTTGAAATTTATCAGCTTTGGGTTATTTACAACCCTCTGCTTGTCATCACCCCTCCTGGTAAGATGCATTGTGTGCATTTTATTTTTATTTTTATTTTTTTCACCTCTGAATAGGTCACAGTTTATTCACAAAAACTCTTGAGCTTTCAGCTAGGAGTCAAATCTATCAGTGATGTGACCCTCTAGACTGCACTGGCATCGTGTCCAGCTAATTACATCCCAGGGACTTTGTCGGGAAGTTGATAAAGTAAAACATGCCACCAACTCACTTGAATAATTTGTACTATGATTATAGGCCAATTAACCCCCAGCGGAGGAAGAAATCGCTGTAGGAAAAGGAACTGGATTCCAGTTATCTGAAATGTGTAACTAAACAGATGTGTTTTTTTTGTGACGATATAATTCCAACTCTTTTATACAGATTCCTGACCCTTACTAAGTCCAAAACCAAAAGCACTCTCACGAATTTCTAGTTGTTCAACCATTCCTGGACAGTCCTATTACTAAAGCTTTATGCTGCTGTACTGCGTAGGGTTACTTTGCCTTATCTTAGATTGCAAAGGCTGAAACAAGACTCACAAGACCTCCTTTTTGGTTGATGGGGGGAAAAATAATGCATTTGCAGAGCGTGATTCAGTTCATTGCAGTGCAGGCAAGCGAAAGGAGTGAGGCAACACACCTCTGGAAATGCCTAGGCTGTATGAGGAGTCTAAGGGGATCAGTTTAGATGCTTGAAATGAGGTGAGAGAAACTTCCCAGTGCTATCTCACAGTATCTGCCCCTTTCAGTATAGAAATACAGGTTTTTTGCTGTAGATTCCAGTTGTAAATGCAATGTCTTTTTACCCCAAGGCATGGCTATATTATAACCAAGAGATATAAATAGCAGGGGTTTTAGCTGTCACATATCCTGCCTAAGATCTCAAGTGAATGTTTTGTAGTTTATGCTGAAGTCCACTTCCAACTTTGGTTGTTGGTCTTCACAAGACCTAAGCTGCTGAGGTTTAAGTGACAGCTGACTGCAGTGCAGGCACAGCTACAGGCAGTGCTGTGTATCATTAAATGCCTGCTCTGTGCATCAGAAGCAGGTAAACTCCTTCAGGGAAGTCTTCTCCAAATCCTTTTTGCAGCTGCTGTAATCCGAAAAGATAAGAATGTTCAGAAGGTGACACAAAAAAAATGCCCTAAATGACGGTATTAATTTTTGTTCATTTTTATTGTCGATATTTTCATGTAAACCTTAGACAATCTCCTTTCATTTTCTCTTCGGGAAGCTTTGGGCACTCAGGTAATATTTAACACTGATTTATTTTTGTTACTGAAAGTGTCTATTAAGCATATAGTACATATGCTGTACATTCAAATCAAATATAATGCATATTTTTTTTTTCTCTACAATATTGTAATTAAATTATAATCAGTTGTTTGGAAGACGTGTGCTTGCTTTTAACTCACTCTGTGTTCACCTCCCAGGGGAATTTTTCTTACACTTCAAAATGAGATGTAAGAGTAATAGTTATTTTTATGCTTTCAAAAATCGATGTTAGCATTATGCATATTTTCTCTTTTTGCTGATAAATTCCCCTTAGGAGTCCTGACATGGTTTTTTGTTGGACTGCAGCACTGTGCTGACTACTCTCGGCACTCTCTCCAACCACGGCTGAATTACTTCATCAAGCAAGAGGTCCAGAGAGCAGCCACTAGGATGGTCTTTTCCTGGTGAACTATGAAAGACTGATACATATATTCATGTTCGAGCATTCCCTGGTTTTCAGTTTGGACACAGCTTTTCTGTAGGAAATTAGGAACTCAGCATCCCTTGGCAGGAAGCCCTAAGAGTCCATTTTGTGTAGGTAAAAGAGAGGTTCTGGAAGGATATAATTCTTGAAGTATCCTCTGGCACTCTCAGCAGGAGATTAAGATTTGCATGTAAAACCATCTCTCTTATTTGAGAAAACAGTCTTTTTTTTTTTTCCCTGAGCTTTTGAAATCCTAAAAGACATGTTTCTTAGTATTAAAAAATATATGCACTTCCTTTGAGACCTAGCTTCTTTTACATCCTCGCTATCAAGCCAAATGCTAAAGATTTCCCTGCATATCAATAATGTAATTATTACAGTTTGAAGAAAATGCCTTACAATTTGTGTAATTAAAGATGTGGCTCTGTTCCTATTGAAATTCAGATGATGTTTCCCATTCATTCAATAGAAGCAGGATCAAACTTTACAATTACGGTAACTTTCTGCAGCCTGAAGAGCGATTGCATGATTATTTTCTAAAGCTCCAAGAGCAGTTTAGGTGCAACATTTGAACAACAACAAAAATGTTCACAGGTTTTTATATTAAAGGTATCTTTTGCCCGAGATGATTCAGCTTCACTAGCACCCTTCTCTCCCACTAAAATAATTTAGAGTTTGTTGTGAAATGGGAAAGAGAAGTGATAAGGAGCCTCTATACTTCCACTTGTTTGGTCTGGTTTGTTTTGGATGTGAGAACCAAAGCACAGAAGTGGGAAAAAAAATACCTGGCTGGCATTTTACTAAACAATATAACCTCCTCTTTCACCATCAAAAGAACTACAGGATTTTCTTTCTTTTGGTTTTGTTAACATCTTCTCTTAAAGGGGACAATATCAAAGACAGGAAATCTGACTTTCTACAGGATTAACTAAGTTTTGGTTCGCCCTTTCTTTCAGATGCACATAGAAGCTTTTCTCACTCACTCTCTGCTAGCAAACCTGTTTTTCCACTTGTCATTTTGCATTGTAATGCAGCAGGTGTGGTGTTTTCTCAGGCTGACCAAAACCTGCTTTTTGCCTCCTGTTTCACTACCTTTCAAGCTACCTTTATGAAACCTGAGCTGCTGAAGCACACATGAGAAGCCTCACAAGTTGCACAAAATGAGTAATAGGGTTACATGTATTTAAAAAAAAAAAAACCAAACCAACCCTGACAAAACCAACAAACCATATACACCTTGAAAAGAAGATTTGTTATAATCATCTTACAGATTGCCAGGAATCAAATTTGGTCAGCTACCGTGTGGATGTTCAGGAGTGATAATGAAGACATAGACTATGTGAGAGTTTAGACATGCTTGTTGTCCTGTTCCTTACCATTTTCCTACAGTGCTTAACAGTGTAAGGACTATTTAGTGAAGAGTGAAGTGATCCTTATGCAATGACTGGGATAGGAATCAGTCTCTCTTGTATACATTCCAAGGTGAGGGTGAGAAGGAAGCCAAATGGAGTACATCAGTTGACTCATCTTCCCAGACTGAGAAAACACCACTCTCAGTCAACTGGCCGATGTAAAAACACATTACAAAATGGATTACACAGGGATTCATTGTGCACATTTTCATCCTTCCTTTCGCCATTCCAAGTCTAAAAGCAAAACTGAAGCAAAGACACTTTATAGCACTAAGCAGAGGAAACAATTTTCATTTAGCTACTGGTAATTTGACAGTTTCTCTGCTTGACATAATTCAGGTTTGTCATAGGGTAGGAGAAAGGGAATATTGACAAGGGGTGACACTTAAGTACTTCTCTACCTCTATGGAGATTTCCAGACTAGACCATAAAAGCAGAATGTTTTCTTTCTTTTGGACTGAAATTCTCTTGGCAAGAAGAGAGCAAGTGACTGTTCTCCAGCACTCTGGGCCAACTTCATCTTTGTGGTCAATCCGCTCAATTCAGTGGCTCTTTATCAATACAGATGAATTTAACTCACTTGTCTGTCTGCAGCCAGTATAGCTTCTTACAAAAGTCATTATTGCCAAGTAAAATACAGTTTTGAGAAGGCTCAGCATTTTCTTAAATGTGTATTTTTTACCAGTGTGAACTGAAGTAATCAGAACTGTGATAAAAATGTACTATATTTTTATAATACAAGGCTGTCAGGATTAACATAAAAGCCAAGCCCTCGTATCATTAAAATTGCAGTGATGGTCTTTCTCATCCAGCAATAGATTACAGATACTAAACAAACTGTTACATCAATTTACAAAATGCTCCTATATAAATGGATGCTTAAAGAGAATAATTCCAAACCAGGTAAATTTACGATGCCTTTACAAACAAAAAAACTATTGTAACTATTTTACCACAATGTTAGGTGATGATAAAACTCTTAAAGAGGCTTGCAGATTGCATACTTTATCCTCCTTCCTTTGGCAAATAAAATAATTACTTGTGTTTTCATAAAAATTAGGAATATAAAGTCATTCCAGCTGTCCCTTACCTGTACCTCTGCTTCATGGTATTTGAGGTGTATGGTCACTGTAGATTGAGTTCCCAAATCCAACCAGATTTGCTATTAGAGAAAGTGAGGCATAAAATAGCTGTGTTTTTTGGGGGGGAGAGGAAGCTAAATAGAAACTAATAAGCAGCAGATTATCTAACACAGATTTCTGACATCTGCTTTGTTGTACAATGACCTGCTCCTCTGATTCTCCACCTTCTTCTCATTTGGAATGCCACCACAACCAAAACTTTTTGTGTATTTATTATATATTTGATTGTGAAATGTTCTAAGCAATTCCAGCAGTTTCCAGGATTATTTCACCCATGTGCATCACTCTTCATCAGTTGATTCATGCACTGGATTTCATTATGGGGAGCAAGCAATGCACAGGTATGTTGGAACAAATGAGCTTTAATAATAGAAGATACAAAGAAACAACAAGAAAATAATCAGTCCTTACGGTTGAATGAATGCATTCTTTCTACATGCAGCACTAGGATTAAAAGTGACATAAATTGTCAAAGATTGGTTAATTTGTAGTGGTGTATTTTTTTCCACAAATTTCTGCTAACCAATCAGTATCCCTGAAGCAGGAATTTCCCATATAATTGGGATCCAGAGGATATTGATTTTTCATCGACAGAAAAACATATTAAAATGAACAAGACCCAGGTTAATCACAATATATAGTCTCAGTCATGGTAGGAAGCAAATTGCCAGCAGATTTCACATTCTTTGTTCATTAAAGTTAAAAGGAATACTATTGAAAGATCCCAAAATGGAAAGAAGGCATTCGACAAATATTAGCAAACTCTCAGAAAATTCCTGTGTTTAGATGCCTGCAAAGAGTAACAAATATTCCAAACAAAGGAAAAAGATACCTGAAGTTGTGATGACTCACCACTTAAGAGTTCATATGCATAAAGTTCAATTAGTTGTGTTTCTCTGTTGGGTCAGTTTTGCAAAGGCAGAAGTCATCAGACTTGTTAACTTGCATAGCACTCTGCTCTATATCGTGCGGTTAATTTTGAGGTGGTTTTAACAGTGAGGTTTTAATCCATTTATTCCTATATTCATGGCAATATTGTCAGCTAGCAGTGTGACTGGCTAATTATTTGTAAATATTTCCACGCTACTCTACTGATGTAATATGTTCTTGTCTTGCAAAGTGTGGTTTTTTTTCTCAAGCATCGTTATTCATTTCTCTTCCTGATTTGCTTATTGTGCAGAAGAACATTTACTTTTTATTACAGGTCGAAAATATTATTACAGAGGTGCAATAACTTCAGGACTAAACTTCAGTTTTAAACATCCTGAAGGGAAATCTAATTTTTTGGCGACAGAGAAACTTGAGCTAAGTTGTTGCCTGAGGTCTGCTTTCTAGTATTTTGATATGACAATGATTCATTGCACTGAAGGTAGACCCAACATGACAGTGAAAGAGGAATTCATCTCATCCTGGTTAATTATCACTTTCTTTTATTCTTCCTGCCTTCAATGTAGGAATGATTGACAGCAGAAAACTCCATGTAATCCTATGGAGACATTATTTATACTTCAGACCATAACCAGAACTACACATGATCAAATAGCAGATCCACAGGACGAAGTCAGAGCTTTTTGGAGGTTTCTGTGTGTCTCATTTTATTCTGTTGATATGTTTTGTTCATGTAAGTACAGGAATTGCTATACAGGATCTTACTTCATCATTTCCTAACCTCACCCATACCAGCTGTCTATGCCTGATGCTTCTGAGGAAGGTGACATGACTTCACGGAAGCAGTAAGTAATCTGTTTGCCCACATTAGATCCTGATTTATAATAGTTACACTTGTGAAATACAAAGATAAACAAACCTTTTAAGATTTTGGGGTATAATTATCATAACCCAAGATACTCTTGAGAGTCTGGTACATGTTTGTTTTCCCAGCCTCCTTCAAAGTTCTTAAATACCCGAACTCAACAAATTACCTGTAACAGAAATTCTCCATTTTAATCTCTTTTCTAAGGAAAGCAAAGTTAGGTTTATTTTCCAAGAATGGGCTTTTTCTTTAATTTTTATGTCTCTTTCATTATTCCCCTCATTTTTCAACAGTCTGAGGTGGGATAACCAGTCTGAACATAATCTGCTAGTTGAAGACACCTTAAATATCAATAGAATTATCGTTTTGTTTACTCTGTGCTCCATTCCTTATATAACTTAATGTTTTGACAACTCTACAATTCACACCAAGCAGAGGGTAATAAGATTCAAACAAAATCAATTAGCACTTCAAATTTTTCCCATACTCCATCTGTTCTTGTAGCACAGGTACAAAAGCTGATATGAAAATAGACTCTAAAACTAAATTTTGTTTACTTTTATGCAGTGGGAACCAGTAATTTGAACAATTTTGTAACGGAAAAATTTGCAATTTGTTCAGTCGTAAATATGAGTCCTTCTTGAGTCACTGAGGTAGCCAAGATCAAGCCAATCCCTGGACCACACTCTGAAATTTCATGGAATGTCCATGACTTCTGTCTTTCTCTCAAGAGCCAGTGTACAGGTGACCATGTTACGTTGCAGACATATATCTTAAAATAGTTGAAGGAAATCAAAACCAGTTGATTATGTTGGCCACAGATGAAGCCAGGAGATTACCTTTCATCAACACATCAGTAAAAGTCACCTTTCTTTTCATAGCATCTCTAGATTTTCTTCGACCAAATTTAAATTCTGACATATCTGAATGATCAGGGCTAGAAAATGAATGGTAGGATGCATTTCCTTTCTCACTTTCCAAACATTGTGAACTCAGTATGTGTTGAAAAGATCAAGAATACTTCTGTACATTTGATACGATGTATTAATCTCAGAAACTGGACATACAAAGCTTGCAGTTTTAAGAAATGCCTTTAGAAGCCAAGGTAGTGTCCATAAAATGTCAGATAAGATTTTACTACTTCTAAGAAGGATGTTACAATCCATAAACAGTAGAGTTTTCTATGCGAACAAAAGAATATTTATCTGCAAGTACAAATAATATAATTTTTGTTTCTTATTGCTATTACTGTGTCTGTGTTTGTTTGTGTCTGTCTATCTTTGTTTCTAAGATATTGATAAAAACTTAAACTGAAACTCTGTCTGCACTTGGATAGATTTTCATCCTTTGTTCTACTTCTTATCACCTGCTAAACTATTCATTATATATCTGTCTGTTAAGAGATACAGGGTAACTTAAGTATTTGCAGAAATTCCTTAATTTTAAGTTAATCTGTGGCTTAGCAGAGCTGGGGGTTCTTTCATGTGGTTAGACAGTTGTCTCATCCTGGTATCTCTCTAAGGTTTAAGGATAAAAAGAGCCTGTGATGTGGCACCATTTAAGTCAATAGAATTTTCATTGATTTTGATGGGCTGGATCTCCAAGGTTTTCTGGGTTCACGTTTCTAGAACTAGTTGAGAGAGCTGATCCATTATGCAGTCTTTTCTGTTTCCCTTATCTTCCCTTAACTTTTTTCCATCTCCTTTATCACAATCTGATTGAAGTTCCGATACGACATCATGGTTTTAATTTTTTTCCACTCCCTCTTTCAACTGTCCTTTCTTCAGAGAGAGTAGTGCCAGTTATGATGGCACTGAAGTTTTATTTAAATCCACATGACTGATGAGAAGAATTACTGAAGAACATCTACCAGTGTGTCTGATGATGGGAATGACTGATGAGGCTGGGAATACAACTCCAGTCTCCTGCACTTCATCATACCTCAGTGGCAGGGACTCAATCTTGTAAGCAGAAGGACATTCCCAGAGTTTCTGGAGAAAAGAACAGGGCCTGGCAAACACAGTACTTACCTACTATAAACACGAATTTTGTTGAGGTAAATTAACTTTGTATTTCAGCAAAAATAATTTTTGTTCAACACCATCATCACTTAATGTGATGTGACACAATGGATTCAAAGGACTATTATCTGGCTAATGTACCAAAAAGGGTGGGTTTTTTTCTTCTACTTGGTTTATTTTGGTATTTAATGTGAGACTTTACCTAACTTTGCCCACACAGAAGTTCAGAATCTATTGGTTCAAATCCCTCTACAGACAGATCTGATGGAAAAAAACCAAACCAAACCAAACCAAACCACACCCTTTCTACTGTAAGCATCTGGCTACAACAGATGAACAATTCTTGAGATGTACGTTACTCTTCACCTTGTCCTAAGGAAGCTATCTTAGACCTCATGACTAGAAACTTTAAAAGATTTGAGTTTGGTGACTACTTCAGTTTAGATTAATCCTTATTACAACATAATCTTCTGCCTATAAAGGTACAATCCTCTCCAGTGGTAATATATTTATGAGACTTTGGTGGGTCAGTGTTGGGGACGAGGAAAGAAGTCACCCTTGAAAATCAGGCAGGTTTGCCAGTAACATCCCAAAACTCTGTGGTTTCATATTGATGGTTGTTGCTGATGCAACTCTTACATTCTTCCATACAGCTCATAATTATTAATGCCCATACATTAGGACAGAACTAGAGCACTCTCCATTTTTTATCGATTTAATTTATAATATTTTGAATTTGAAAACAAATAGTAAAGATATTTGACATTTTCGTGTCAGGAATGTTTTTCAGCTTTCTCATCTTCAAATAACTTTCAAAGTGTTTTTCAAAACATTGTAAGCCTGAAAATCACAGCAATCTATTATTTTAAAGGGGTTTTTTTTGTTTGGTTTTTGTTTGGTTGGTTGGTTTGGTGGTGGGTTTTTTTTAATTATTATTTTTTTTCTTAATCCTGAAAATCATAGCTATCTAATATTTTAAAGGTGGTTTTTTGTTTGGTTTTTGTTTGGTTGTTTGGCTTGGTGGTGGGTTTTTTTTTATTATTATATTTTTCTTAATCTTTTTTTTATTTTTTTTCATTCTTGGAAACTATGTTTCCTGGAAAGCTCTTTGTTCTTTTTCACTTTAGTTCAGCATAAAGCTGACTCTAAAGCTGCAAATCTTTCCACGGAGGGGAAATTTCAGTGTCCATATATTTCTAGATTTGTCTGAACCATGCAAGCTTTTGACAGCACTTTGCCTCTGCCATTCTTACAACTAAAAATATGTAGCTTTCAAAGAAGTTTAATTTACACTTTAATTCGTATTTTTCTCTTATATAACCATAGTGAATCAGAAATATACCCTGTGAAATAAATGAAGCTACAGACGTCCAATGCTTTTATAGCCCAGAGAAAAATCATACAGAAATATTTAAATCTTTGCTTTTTAAAATTACATTCAGTGCTTCGAAGAAGAGGTAAAATTATTATTTTTTTTTACATTTATTCATCATATTTTTGGCTGCCAGAAATGAGAAGCAACAAAAGCTGCAATTAAACTCTACTGTTCTAGGAAATGAAAAAAAAACAAAGAAAAAAAAAGAAAAGAAATATCTGTACAGCTGTTTTCACAGACTGCTTCAGCTCCTTGAAAAAGTTATTTACACTCTTGTGTTCACAACTATGTTAAATCCTCAAAATAACTATGTTGACTGCCTACTTTAATTCTTGTCATCAAAATTAGTTAAAAGCCTCTCTGGTAGCATAAGCAATTCTTCAAGGAATTTGCATATTCCCCAGCATGAGGAAATCCATTTAGCAACACAGAACACAAGACGTCAACACTTTTCAATCACATGCTAATTACTAAACTAAACTGAACTATATGTTTGCAGAGTAAATGTGAACAACGCACATAAAGAGCAGCAGCCTCCACTACCATTATTTTCCAGAAAGTGGATACATTTTAGTTCTGCTGTCTGATTTAGTCTGTAATTTAAAAGGGACACTTCCAAACAGTCACTATTATTTTATGGAAATCCATGAACAATATTCTGCTTTGAAAACATTTCTCATCTTATTTTTCTTCATTGCTTTACTTAAATGCAAGGACCTTTGTTGATAATAAGTGCATATATAAGCATTGCTATTTCTTTAACTCAAGTCATAATCTTCTGTTTGTTTTTGAAAAAGACCCTTTTAATTATCAGGTCTCTAACAGGCTCCTTCTTTCATCCTTCCCTGTCTCTCCAACTTCCTTTTCTCTAAAAGGTGTAATTCTACGCTGTGTAAGAACTGTTTATTCCACTAAAGAGCTGATTTACTTGTTCCTGGGACCTGATTATGTTGACATTCAAATTCCTGTTGTTCTACTTTAATTACTTAAATTTACAGAACTTAAACTTAGACTCGGTTTAAAGGAAGTTTGAGATCCTGTTGAGTTACAAACTTTGCCTTGGCTTCACATCTGTGAATGAAGACAAACCTTTGGTATGATTTCCTCATGGGAACATTGAATTTATATAAAGCTTTACACACAATTACAGAATTACCTATCTTCTTCTTTTTTTCTTTTCTTTTTTTTTTTTTTTTTTCTTGGTAAATGGGCAGCCAAATCCAACAGCTTGGCTTGTGGTTTTGCTTATGGAGAATAGCCAGGTCCTTGGCTTGTCTGAGCTTTGATTTATCCGTAGGCCTGCCCAGATTTAGTTAGAAATGCCCATGGGCACTACGCTTTAGGGGGAAAGAAAAAATTAAAAAGAAGGAAAAAAGGGATTTGAAGTTTTTCATTTACAAATTGGCATTGTTTCCATAATCACCTTTTTCATTTCCTCTTGTCCCTTGTGGAGCTCTGGCTGTGTGTTGGAAAAGTCCTCCATTGCACAAGTAATCCCTGCTGATAAATGTTCAGTGTGTGTTATTTTACCTAGAGAGGACATTACAAAATATTCACTGCAAATAACTTAAAAAACAAGCATAAATATGGTAACAGCTCATAGTCAAGGTCCTCAAGTGGGCTATAGAAGCCCTGGAAAACAAAAGGAAAAGATCTTTGCAAACACGTTTCTCTTCTTTAAAGGCCATAAGTTGCTGGTGCAAGTTTAATTGTGCAAAGAAACAGGACATCATACTCAACAAAAGCAATGAATAAATATAATTAATTCCATGCCTGACAGCCTATGTGTAGTAATTAATAGGGAATGTGAAAAGATACAGTACCTACACATGACTGAGAGAAGGAAGACAGGATTTTAGCTCAGACAATATGTATCAGTCAAGCAAAAGCAGAGACTCTAGTTAACCTACTCACATGCAACAACTGACTAGCTTGAGGTCTTCCTCCTGCAGAAGATACCTGAAGAGTAAAAGTCTCATGAAGTTTGAGCTAATGAAAGCATTGTCAAAAATGACACAATTTTTACCTACATCATGTGCATAAAAGGTGGTGATAGCAGACTACAGATTCTTGCTGTTTTACTGTTCATGGCAGTATTTTATGTCACTCCTCCTATACACCCATCCTTATCTTTTCAGGACTTTATAAACAATAATACTTCTAAGATATTGCTACCTAAGCATTACCTTCAGACAATATGTTACTGAGGAGACACTCAAAAGATCAGTGGAGTCCAAAATAACATAATACATATAATTGAGGTTATCAGAGACCATGTTGGACAGAAAGAAGTGTGTTTCTTCTTTAGTGCTGCTGACTAGGGAACAGCACAGATTTTTTTTTCTCAAAGGGCGTGGTGACTTTGAGCGACATGAAGTTGTTAAAGCAAAACCAGGAATGTGTATCTTGAAATGATTCTCTGAAAGGAAAGCATGTATCTTCAAGAAACTAGATTCCCAAAATGTTATAGCCACTTGCTCCCAAGAGTCTGGTAATGTCGTGTGGCATGATGAAATCCTATCGAAAACAGTACCCTGTTTCCTACTAAGAAGAAAGGCTCCCCAGCTCTTTGGACAAATATGATGCAAAAAGCCAACCACTTGCTAATGACTGCTGCACAGGCCCATAAAGAGAAGACCCTTGGAAATGAGACAGAAATTATAAGAAAATGATGTGTAAAACATGAATTCCTTGAGGATGCTATTTGACTAATCTTTTTGGTCCTTATACAATGAGAGGCAAATAGGAAAGCATAGCTATGAGTGTATGAAATCTAGCATTTGATTCTGCTTATTACAACTTTGCAAAGTAAAAGTGTAAGGCACAAACAGTAATAATAATGAAAACAATAATAAAAATAATGAGGAAGATTGTTGTGAGCAGTGGAACTAAGTAACTAGAACTAAGACTTTTTTAAGTATTTGTGAACTACAGAAATGTTCTGCAGCATAAGTTGTAAGCTCTGACCAAAGCTTTGATTTCCTGTGGTGAACTGAGACTGTCAACGTCTTTACTCTGCAGAGTCCCTTGTTATGTATTAAAGTTACTGGTCAAACTGCACTAACATGTCTCTCTTCTCTACTCAACCACTATTTGCATAAAAAAAAAATGTAAAATATATTTCGGATCGTGGCTTTTTTATCATATCAAGTTGAAATGTGCTAGTAGCATATCAATCAGCAAACCATCAGGATACCAATTTCAGACACATATACATAGTTTGATCTTCTAAAGGAAATAGGCACGAAACCCAGTATCAAACTAGAGTACAAAACCTGAGATAACTCAGTAATAATGTAGATGAGCACTTCATGAAGATTCATACGTACATATTTATCTGTCCAAGTATCTGTCTACCTATCTCAAGTGGTTTTGTGCATAACACTTGGAGGAAATTATAAGTGTTAATTATGCTCAGAAATTTCTCATACTGACCTCACACAGAGATATTTCTGGTACACACATTTTCTGAGATGAATGTTTCGTAGCAAATCCCCGTCCTTATCCACTTGCTGAAATCCAAACCACACACAATGCACAGGTATTTTTAAAGCTTTAGTTTCTGACACCTTGGCTACTGCACGTTGCAAACTAAACACCCTATGGGCATTTTCCAGATAGGGTTGAAATCAGTGATGTTCTTCAGCCTAAATATATGCACAGTTAGACACATTCATATCTTCTTAATAACTTCCCTTGGCTGAAAATACAATAGATGTAAGTGACAGATTAACGCACGTGGACTCAGGCAACTGCTCACTGATCACATTGTTCTCACCACAGGTTGCAAAGCAAATGATAAAAATGTCAAATCATTTTGTCAGCTGGCAGTCATGTTACTTCAATCCACGATGATCTGAAGTTACAAATCTTTCAGGCTCTATAAAGAGATTAGAGTCAAAGCAAACCTGCAAAAAGCTGTTATGCTCTTGTCCACCCTTCATGAATGCCAATGTTTAATGCCCCAGTATAAGGTCAGGAAAGAGCTCTGTTGGTATTGTGAGCAGAGGTACTAATGAAATGCAAACTGAAAGGTCTCCTTCTTTTCAGCAATAAGGGCCCCGTGCTACTCCTTATTATCTGGGAAGTGACTGACTGCTGTCAGCAGCCTACGATGGCCAAGCTGACCAAGCTTTATGTCACACTTCTTTTACAGTCAACAAAATAATGACCCATTACCTTGCTGAATGGATGTTGTGCACTGGGGGAAAAACAACGTGTATTTGTGCACAAGAACTCCTTGTATTTACCAGTTTCATGGCACATGAGCTCTATGTGATCTTTAAGTCTTCAAATGGGGTCGCCAGAATTCAAATCATCCAAGAAAGTTCAGGTTTTACTTATATAAGCAAGCTGGATTGGATGTAACAATTCAGCCAACAAAGGGCTAAGCCCAACACGTACCGAAGGTTTTGGAGGTTTGTAATTGTTCTACTAACTCCTCCAGTTAGCAAAGCAAGAGTTCAGCAATATTTCCCCCACGCTACACTGCTCCTTCTTGTCTTAGCCTAGAAATTAAATGCACAGGCTTTTTCAGTACCTCCAACTCAGTTAGAAATGAGACATTTCCCCTGAAAAGTTGTTCTGGGAAACTTCTAAGTCCAATTTGCAGATTCCAAAGAGAATTACCAAAAAAAAATCTAAAGGCTGTTTTCACAAAGTCAGCCTTATGCAATTTCTTGCCTAAATTTCCACATTTGGTTGCAAGATAAGCATGCATACCAGTACAAATAATGCCATTTTTTCACACATTACCCAAATAACTGACCTCTGTGAATGCTTTGGATATTTCAGTCCACAATTCAAGTAGTCACAAAATGTGCACATACTTTGGCGTAACACACCCCAGAGAAGCACATTAATTACTTTTACCCTTAATTACTCTGCATCCTTATCAACTAAATAAACATGGTTTATTTGACTGGGGCTAAAGTAAGCTTACAACAAACTCTTTGGATTTTTAACTGGTGCTTTTCCCCCTCGTTTCTCATCAGTTGGATTAAAAGTCTTCTCTAGTTGGTGTGATCTTTAAGGAAGATGCCAGACCCTGAGCTTCACTCCTGCTGAAGTTAATTCCCAGGAAAACCTACTAAGTGTTGGATTCCAAGGGCATTAGTCTTAATGCTAAGGACTAAGTAAAGCAAGAAACATGCTGAGCCCAATGAAAACACCAATTACCTCAACATATGATAAAAGTAAAACAGTTTGTGGGAGTGAATGGAGCATTGTTGAAATCATAATGGCAGTGAAGTGGAAAAAAAGCCTATCTTAGGATGGTTTTCCCCTAAGTAAATAGTTTGCTCTTCTTTGCTTTTCTTGGATTTCTGCTGACATCTGTGTTGTCATCTACAGCCAAACAGCTGAGATCAACAGCAAAGATTGCTTGTTGCTTGGAAATAAACGTATGTCAGGAACTAGTATTAACAACAATGCTAAAATGCTCTTTGAGCAGAGCTCAGGGACTACAGAAAATTCCTTAAGCAGAGACTAAGCAGAAACGAGTTTTCTACATGATGTGACATATAAAATAATTTTGTGTCTCTTCAGTTCTGAATTCCTCAGGCAGTCACACGCGTGTCGCATCTCCTGTAAGCTAACATCATGTAAAACACGGCATTACTTACACTGCTCTGGATCAAAGAAATGTCCATGTCTCCCTCTCCTTTTTTTACTTCACAGATTTACTCAGGCTGAGACCATTCAGTATTTGTCATCAGATAACCCAATGGCTGCCACAAATTTTGTTTTTAAAAATGGTGTGCTTTTTTTTTCTTTTCTCCTATTCCCCTACTAGCCACCTACTCTAATACTGCTAAAGTATATCCTGCCTTCCACCTTTCTAGTGTTTTGTTTTAGAGGACTGCTGTATTTACCTAGGACAAACACTGATCAGGACTTTCCATCTATTTTTTTTTTCCCCACTTGTTCTTCTTTCCTCTCTGAACCCATCCCAAATCTCTGCACTATATTCTTAGTATGTACGCTGTCATTTCATTCAAATAGAACACACCGGTGTAAATAATTCTCCCTGGGTTACTCACAGCTACCATCACTCTTTCAGGAATCTGCACTTCTATTTAAACCAACGTCCGACAATAAAAGCATAACAGAGTGAAATGCAGAGATAAACTGGGATCTGAAAACAGATATAATTTCCCCCCATAAAGAGAATAAGACAGTGTGCTAGACAGCAAAGCAGGTAAATCTCTTTCCCGTGTTGCTAGTCAAGAGACCAAATGTATGACTTCATAACAACTTCTTCCTAAAAGAATAATAAAATAACTATTCTTATTGTTATTAATCATCCTCCAGTGGAATTCAGAGATCCAGGAGAGTCCTTGCTTCCAAAGGCAGAGGTGCTATTCTACTAACACAAGACACTTGTACTGCATCAACAGGCTTGGTATATTGTGACGTACAATTACCAGTGTTTTTTAGCAAATACTGCAGACAGCTTCATGTCTTCTTGTAGTTTATCAGTGGTGAAACCTACCAGTAGCATACAGAGTTCTGTTGTCATACACCTAAACGAGCATAAAGAAGTAGGGCTTGTCTAATCCCAATGCTCTCCATCAGTTTTTCTGCTATGTGTATTGCTCCTGCAAAGGAAAGGATCAAAAAAGGAAAATAAGCCTGGGACTGATCTCAGATGTATCTGTATAAAGCAGGAGGAGAGTTCTTTTTGTTTCCATAGTCCTTAGATCCATGTGATGTGAACACGACCTGGAGTTCTGTCTTTTGGGAATGTTTGACATAAAATTTTAGTATAGAATTTGTATCTTCTTTTTTTTTCTTTTTTTTTTTTTTTTTTCTCTTTTAATTACAATGTGTGAAGGTTACACTGTTATGCAGAAATAACAATTTTAAAGGCAGAGATGTATTTAATAGCCTGAGTTTCTCCCCTTTGTTTCGTGTGCTTCTGGATGCAGAATTTGACCTTGACTGCCTTGAAAATTATAGACAGACTCCTGCACTGGAATGTCCTTCGGGCACAAAAATCTGCCTTTTACAGCAGCCCACAGCACTTTCCTCCAACTTATTTGATTTTAAACTAATGCTAAAAATCTAAAGAGAGCCCCCTTTTGGTTTAAACCCCTCTCAGGCCTATATTGTGTTTCTGTCATAGGAGTGATTCTGAGAGGGACTAATTAAAAGTCCAATGAATGTGTGAGGGTTAAACTCACAGGCTCTGCTCGTTAACAGTTGCTCACCTAAGAATATTTTGAGACCTCTTTTCTGTGATGGGAAAGAGCGGAATAAGACTAGACAACACTTAAAAACTCACATTTTATTGCAGGAACACACATTTCTGTTGCATTACTAGGCCCGCAGTGATGACAATATCTAATTTAACAAGAAGATTCCTCCCCTTCTCCTGTGTTTCTTCTTGGAAAATAACAAAAGAAAACAAACAAAAAAAATCACTAATGAACACCCCTTCCCCCAAGAAATAAGGAAAATCAGAACCATTTTGTTAATTGTCTTTTTCCTGCTGTTTCCATGGTAATACTGGCTACTAGACTTCACTGCAGAGTGACAGTCCAACAATTCACACACTACACCCTTTCAGGCACAATGAATGGCTGTGAAAGAGGCAGAACAGGCACTATTCAGGAAACATGTGATATCTACTCAATGCCCTACCTTTCATCCACATTTTCCAAATTGCAGTTAATTTAATTCTAAACAAATGGCTAAGGGGTACAAATGAGGATTAAAAGGAAAAGAACATCTTGAGCTCTAATGGGGACGGTTTGTGTGAAGAACAATACAGCACTTTCTTCTGATGCCAAGGCTGCCGAATTGAAAGATGCACTTCTTCTTCTGAGGCCTTAATTTATAATCTATATTAATAGTGAAATAAACATGGCAAATATTTTTTATTTCATTGACAATTTATGTAGATTTTGGCTTTCCATTTGGAAAGACTTCTGTTACGCAGAGATGTCATTTTTATTTTCTTCAAACTAAGAAGAAACCTCCTGGCATCTTTCAAGTAAGACAGCTTTCTTGACCAGGCTTCTCATTTGATCTGTCTCTGAAGTTATTGTCTGAAGTCCCATAGAAAAAGCCATGACAAATACTTTCAGGTCACCTTAAGAAACAACAACGGACCTTTTGAGAATGTCAGTGCCCGGAAGGAAATTATTATTCACATTAGATTTAATGACAGTGAGACCTTTTTTTTTTTTCATCCGATTCTTTTTATTTTGACAGGTAAAGAGTATTATCTTTGCTTAAAGCTGATCAATGAACATCTTGAATTTTGCCATATTCAGCTAAGCATGAGGCAAGATGCTTAAAAAGCTTCCATATTTGGTAAGTGATAGCATGACATCATAAGCACTGACATTGTGTCAGATCTGCTAATGATTTCACTTTCTGTGCCACATGCAGCTTATGTTGGGAATGCAGGCGTTGTAAAGGGAAATGCAGCAGAAGAGTAAAACAGCTTTAAAGCTAAACAGATTTTCATTGATGCTTCCCTTTTCTGTCCTAAAACTTGAAAATTATTAAACCCAACAATCTATGTGCAATATTTCCTACTCAGGAGAAATATTCTTCATTGCATCTATATTTATTTTCCAGCTGATATATGCAAAATGGCCCTTTAGATGTCATTACTCTCAATATCAATTTTTACTATGCTTATTTATTCTCCAGTTAAGAATACTTCAGCTTTTAAGAATTCCTTACACTAGACATGTCATTTTTCACCTGTGAGAAGCAACATTCGACGCTGCATTGCCAATAAACAAAAGCACAAAAAAAAGCTTGTCCACACTTTTCAAGCTTTGCCAATAACTGTGTTTTGACTTGCAAATGTCCTCTATTATTAGGTTCAAGTGATCATACTTACAGACTCAGTTACCTGTGATGCGCAAATAGGATGTTCAGATGAGATCAACAGCTTCTTGCCAAGGCTTCAGAGCTGCTCTAGGGTGTGATGTAACTAACATGACACCAGTCTGTCCTATTTGAAGAACAGGAAGAAAAGGTGAAGACTTTGAATGACTAATTTTGAAAGCAAAGTAGTGTTTTGAAACCTAGCTACCAAATGCATACATCTTTTTTTTGTGTCTGTAGCAGAATCAGACTTTAACAGCAGTGTAGCATTTAAAAACTCTCATTGAAATCAATGTTTTGTTTGTGATAAGCAATCAAGCTTATTTTATTTTTTATTATTACTATTTTTCTAATATGAAGCAACAGAATATCACTATAAAACGCATTTAATTGTGAGCAATAAATTTACGTGAGCTTGAGTGCCAAGCAAATGTTTCCTGAGATCTAAATGCTTTTAAAAAATGTTAAATCTTGGAGTTGTACCCTGACACTAGTGAGGTCGATTGATTAATTACCTTTCAAAATAAATCAGTGAATGGTATGGCAAAATTTCTTGGGTATTGCCACATTGCTGGTTTTAATACAGGATGAAAGATGTTCAAAAGTATCACTTCGGTTTGCAACTCCCCAGCACTTAGTTTTTTAAGGGGTGATAGCATACTGGGACACCTCTGGTTTAGGAAACTTCTGTAAGTTCAATTAGAAATCTCTCTCACAAACAGATACTATCTCTCTGCTTTACAGTCGACACTGAGTTAGGATTCTTCTTATACAGTGTTCAAAACACAGGAGGGCAAGTGGAATAAAGACAGACTTGTACATTTATCTTACTATAACAAGGGCAAGTTCTGTATTGAAAAAGGTACCGGAATGTATGTTGTTGTCGATGATAGAAAGTGACTTTGTTTTGCCTTTCGAGGTCATTTTAGAGCATGGAATCCAAATTTTAGCATATACAATCCTAAAAAGGGATGGAGAGAAGCATGCACATAAGAGATAAGCAAGTCAGAGCCTGAAGGACTAGCACCTTTAGCCTAGTCTGGACAGACGTCTGTCTATGAGCTTGTGATAAATACATTCTTATGTAAGGCTGATGTTGGTATAGTTAGGCATGGAAACAGTTGTCTTTAGATTTCCTGTGGTCTGCCTCATCCAAACAGATAGTGGAAAGCACTTCCTCGTGGCTTCTCTTATTCATCCACAAGCTTCTGGTGTCCAGAGGATGCGTACCTAGGACTCTGCTTAAATGTTTCCTCCACGCAGTCCCTTGAAAGGAGAATGAAAGGTATTTTCTTCAATCTCAACTTCTTTATCCAAGAAAATTCAAAACTGTAGAGCAAAATTCAGACAAAATGTTTCATTCTCTTTCACTGCCACCGCCAAAACTCCAGTAATTATGAAATGCAAAAAAAAAATAATTAAAAAATAGCCTCTTTCCCTTCAGAGCTGGGATCAGTCTTGCTCAAATACTATCTAAATATTTAAAGATTTGGAGCTTTCAGAGAAGGATTGGCAGAGCTTGTAGTGAAACCTCACAGCAGGTAAGTTTTTGACCTTTTTGCCCAAAAAAAGCATGCATTCCTCTATGATATAGGTTGCAAAAAGGGGTTCATGATATTAGAGTTTCATCATACATGAAGAAATCTCTTCTTTTCCCCTTCTTGATTTCTGCTGGAAATATCTGAGAAGGTAAAAACGGAAAAATTCAGAGCCATGTTCTCTTTATCAAACAATGTTTCAGCTGTTTCTCCAGAACAGCATTTTGATTTTTATACTGAAAAAAGAGAGTAAAAAAGGACCAGCAAAAGTAACTAATTAGGTAAGTAGCAAAGCTACTAAAACCAGCAGAATACTAAAGCAATTGTCTGCAGTTCTATCTACAAACCCTCTATGCTATTGCTATATTTACATTAAAGTCACTGAAACACGTTTGCATGCCAATAAAACAGTGAACAGACAAAGATTTTCATGCCTCTAGCAAAGTGCTGCATTCCAAATTTAGCTCCAAATTCTTTAGCAGATCAGGCCTCAGTAAGTTTTCCTAGACAATTCTGTTGCCTGACCCCAGGCCTTGGTTTCTGTTTTTCATTTCCACTGTGGCTTGTTTACTCTTCATAGAATGACAGACGTGCCTCTCTCTACAGGTCACAGCTCTATCAGGGTAGTGATCAGCCTGCCAGGAATACCATTTTACTGCAACCAACATACTCATTGGTGAATTAACATACCATTCATGTTAACATACCATTGTCGTGGAGCAACATTGATTTAGAGCAGCTGAGAAGCTGACGGGTATCATCCGCTAGCCAAAACAACTCCAGTCATCCAGCGATTCCAGTATCTCTTTCCAAATGTAGATTCCCACACTGAACAGAAGGCTGCTGTCAGGTCATCTGGATGTACAGTTGTTTGTTGGCTGTTTCTGTTCCTGGAGTATCCTCTCTCCGTTTACAAAACAAGCAGCCTGACTCTTACAGTAAAATAAGGAGTTCTGATTTATTTCTAAGCACAGAAACATTTTGTAAAGTAAAGAGGACTCGTATGACCAAGGAGTCATTTTACTTTTTAGTCTTATTTTTTAATAGGGAAGACACAAGAAAGCAGTATTGGTAGAAAAAGAAAATGTTTATTTCTTCCCTCTTCCCCTTCTGTTTGGGCACACATATGTAGATTTGAGGATCTTTCACTTCCAAGCCCTCTATCATTCTCAGAGGGGTTTTTCCCCACTGACCTAAGCCTCATCCTGGTTCTAATATAAAACAGCTGAAAACCTTCTACTCTGAAGAAAAAAATAGAAACAAGACAGAAGATATTGTCACTAGACACATATTTGCTGCTTGTAAAGTAGATATATAGCTCCCAGGGCCCACTTTAAAACCAAGGCCAAGATCTGACCTCAGTGTTTTCCTCTCTGGACAAATGCTTAGCTATGAATTCACTTGTCACTTAAGAAAGGAGTTGTTGATTTTTTTTTTTCTTCTTCCTCTGCCCCATTAACAGATATTCCTTTAAAACAATTCTATCTACATTTTCTAGGTAAAGATTTTCCTTTAGTGCCACTGGGAGCATAGCACTTCACGAGATGGATTGTATGTAAAGACTGAAGACATCACTTTCCAATAATCTGAATTGTTTTTCTAGAAGATGGCAACTGATTCCCATGTCATTGCTGTGGACAGTTTCTCAAGTGCAGTCTTTTAGTTTCTGGGGTAAGCATTCCTGTGTCTTCAGATCAAGACTGTAAGCCTGCTGTAGAATGTCAGAAAGAGGTGGAGCCAAACTGAGGAACTGCAGAGAACTCTCAGCATGTTGCCTGTGCTATACAGAAGAGGTGAGAGATGCGTGCAAGCAGAAGTTCAGGGACCATGATGGGCCTATGGTTCTGCATCCAGGCAGACACATGACCTCACTCTGCAGTAGGTTATCTATTCAGAACCCTTCACGTGACTTCTCAGAGCCTGACTCACCACCAGGAACGATGCACCACTGGCAGATCTTACTCATCAACTTTTTACCCACTACAGCTCTGTAAAACATTCACAGTAAAACCAGAAACCACTCATGACTCTGCTGGTTTCGGGTTTCCTTGTAAATTCAAAACGTTAAGCGAAGGTCATTGTGATTTGCTAACATTTGTGTGAATCTGTGTAGAAAAATAGGCTGAGTTTCAATGAACCGAAGTGTGGGAAAAGAAGCTTTTCAAATGATACCAAATGATGTATGAATCGTAGATCTCACTAATTCTGACCTTTCAGTTTGGATTAGTCTGGAGTTTGATGCTTGGTATAGCCACACAGACACTAAATTAAAGAGAGTACTGTCAGAAATTGCTGTAAAATGAATATATTAGATGTAATGCAGCTGCATTTCTGTAAAGAAAGAGACCCTCTTCAGGAAATCAAAGTGCAAAATCTTTAACATAGATTTATAAAGGATTTGGAAAACAATCATCTAAAGGGGATATAGTGAGCAGACTTGATAGAGAAACGTAAGTATGGAATGGAAGTGAAAGGATACCATCATGAAGAGAAATGAGAAGTCTCTGATGAGACCGCAATATTGAATAAACTGGATTTAATAAACATGGACAGGTCTGGAGTCAGCAGCAGGGGCCCAACTGAGCCAAAAGTGGTTGGTTAGTAATAATGAATATTTCATTTTTGTAATACAGACCCTCTCAGAAAACTTTCTACAAAAGCATGAGCATTTTTCATAGCACAGGAGAATGAACTCATTATTCCTTGCAACGTACAAAGAAGCTCCTTCCAAAGTGAATGTACTGTTGTTGAAAAGCTTTTAGGTTTAAGATACAAGGACACCGCTTGTAAGAACTAGGGTCTAATTATGCTGGTAAAATCATATAATTGACTGCTATAACCAACACCTTAGTATTGGACAACCTTCTTCTAAAGATCAGGAATGATGTTAGTCTCATTTTTCAATGCACGATGGACCTTAGCCTTCAGAATAAGGACAACTTCTTATAACAGATTTTCGGGGAGAACTTAATTTGCCTAGTTTTGAGTTCTTTCCAGCAACACAGGTTGTTTTGGCTTATAAACGGACTTACAGAAAGTACTGAGAGAGTCACAGCAGCTGTATCAGAAGAGGACGCTGCATCTTCCTTTGCTGAGGGGCTCCTTATCCATCCCCTGGATCTAGGACTGACATGACTAGCATGAATTGCCTGAATAGCTCTGTTTGGATTGACACTTGCCAGTTCCATTGGAGCTGCTTGGAGGTGCATGATGTTCATTAAAACCTTAAGGCTCCAATCACATGATACTTTATCGGCCACCAATACAAACGAGAGGAGGCACTTTGCAAGATCTGCTGCTCACGTGCTTGAAATTTTGGGATTCCCTGACAATAAGCCAGAAGTTCAGATGAAGAGCAGGTTAGCACATCCAAGCGAGATGACTCTGAGCAAAGTGGAGCTGCTTTGGAGCTTGGAGGTAAGTCCTTAGAGAATCCTGACTGCTTTGGACAAATGATTATCTGTAACTGGGCACGCTCCTCTTACTGGTTTCACAAACTGCTAAGGAAGAGGCTTAGGTTAAACCTCTCCTGTGTTAGGACCATTTCCACGCGTAAGTTTAGTTTAAAACACCTTAGGAGTAGGAGGCTTAGATTAAACACCTGGGTAAGTTTAGTTAAAACACCTTAGGATTAGGAGGCTTAGGTTAAACATCTCTTGTGTTAGGACTATTGACACAGGGTAAATTTACTTAAAAACACCTTAGGAATAGGAGTACTTGCAATTATTTCAGGATTATTTCAGACTAAAAAGCTCCTGTGCCTTGGATCTTGGTGCTGGCCAAACGTTGTTCAAGCGCACAAAGAATTGGTTTTATTTTCCAACAGGCCATCCTATCATAACAAATCTTTCTTTTTCCCCCTCCCCTCTGTGTTATCGTGTGGTTTTAAAAGCGACCAGGGGATTCTGAGCTATATTTTAGGCACACATCCTTGCTTCTCAGGTCTGCATTCTGCTTCGCTATCACCTACGTCAGAAGACATTGTGAACTCGCAGCACCGCCACCAAACCCTGCCAAATAAGGACACTTTTTACGCATGTTTATTTGCGCTATTTCGCGATAAGCAGCCTGACTACGCTCTCTCATTGCCTCAGTTCTCCGTGAAGAGTGGCGGGTGTAGGAAGGAGAGCGGCAGTTACTCTCCTCAAGACGATTTTCGCCCCGTTGTTTTCCGCCACCCCCCCAGCCCCCCCTCCTCCGCCTCCGTCCCCTCAGGGCCGAGCCGGGCCGGGCCGCGCAGGACGGCGCGAGAGCGACACCGCGTGGGGCTGGCGCGGGAGGGGCCCGGCGGGGTCGGTGCAGGAGGCGAGGGAAACGGCAGCGATTTCTCTCCCCTGCTTGTTTTCACTCGTGGGTTCATTTCTCGCTTCGCCTCCCCAACGCCCTCCCCGGTAGCCACAACAACCCCCCCGGCAGGGCTACAGGCTTGGGGAGGGATCTCTGGAAGGCGCTCAGCAGAGAGGGACCTGAGGGTGCCGGTGGACACCCGGCTGGACGTGAGCCAGCAGTGTGCCCAGGTGGCCAAGAAGGCCAGCAGTGTGCCCAGGTGGCCAAGAAGGCCAGCAGCATCCCAGCCTGTATGAGCAATGGTGTGTCCAGCAGGAGCAGGACAGTGACCGTGCCCCTGTACTTGGCACTGGTGAGGCCACAGATTCAGCACCAGGTTCAGTTTTGGGGTCCACAGGATCAAAAAGCCATTGAGGTGCTGGAGCGAGTTCAGAGAAGGGCAATGAAGCTGGTGAAGGGTCTGGAGAAAATGTCTTATGAGGAGCAGCTGAGGGAGCTGGGGTTGTTTAGTCTGGAGCAGAGGAGGCTGAGAGGAGACCTTCTTGCTCTCTACAGCTCCCTGAAGGGAGATTGGAGTGAGGTGGGTGTTAGTCTCTTCTTCTGGGTAACTAGTGACAGGATGAGAGGAAATGGGCTGAAGTTGCACCAGGGGAGGTTTAGCTTGGATATGAGGAACAATTTCTTTCCTGAGAGAGTGTTGAGGCCTTGGAACAGGCTGCCCAGGGAGGGGGTGGAATCACCATCCCTGGAGGTGTTCAAAAACCATCCAGATGTGACACTTCAGGATGTGGTTTAGTGGTCCTGGTAATGTTTAGTAGATGTTTGGACCTGATGATCTTGAAGGTTGTTTCCAAACTTAATGATTCTATGATTTTTGTTTTGTTTTTTTAAATCACCAGAAATCTTAAAATACTGAGAGAAATAAGAGACCTATTTTTAATCCTTTTTCAGGAACTAAAACATATAGTTCTTTAGCAGCACCTAAAATAAAATGAAAAAAAGTTATTCAGCTGTAGCTACCATCATTCCCACATCCCTGTGAAAAGCACTTTTGTTCTTTCTTCGAGACAAAAACCAGAGGATGAGGGCCTTGTGATAACTTGACATGCACTTCACTTTTCTAATGTAGCACAGCAGGAGAGAGATGCAGAGGGAAAGCAAGCAGAAATAATAACCAGAAGCTATAGGAATAATGGGAACATGAACCATTGCCATCCAGGGAAATGAGGCTCTGAGTAGCCACTCTCTTGACATTATTATATTGCACTGTACAGTATCAATCAGCTTTGCTTTCCCAGTCTTTTCCTTCAGCTGGTAGGGACTTTTGGAACTCCAGTGGTGTTGGATGAAGGATCTTGGTAGCCAGTTTAAGTTCTAACTCTTAAAACAAGTTTCTTTTTCATTATCAGTCCTCTTTTTGTATGTGTATAATGAAGTAAAATGATACAATTGAATTGAAATTGAAAGAGCTTCCTCTGGACAAGAAAAATTTGAAGATAAGTTGGGTTTTTTTTACTTACATCAAAAATCTCAGAGCTCGTGCTGTAAAGTTTATACTTGTATGCATGCAATGACAACTGGAATTGTTTCCTTGGGTGTGAAGATTTGCTTGCTGTGGTTATGGGGTAGCACCTTTTAAGCCATGATTCCTACTAACGGCAGAACAGCTCCTGATTAAGTTTCAGTCTTATGCACTGAATTTTCTCTGCTTAACCCCGAGGCCAGGGAAAGGCTATATATGTGTGTGAATGTGTGTACATGGTCAGGTTTTCTTTGTATTATAGTAGATGGAACAGCTAGAACATATATCAAAATAGTGTGTTTTCAGCAGATGCTCCTGTATGACTAACCTGATCTCCTTTGATGACATGGTGACCCTCTTAGTGGATGAGGGAAAGGCTGCAAGGTGTCATTTACCTGGACTTTAGTAAAGATTTTGATGCTGTTTCCCACAGCATTCTCCTGGAGAAACTGTCTGCTCATGGATTGGGTGTGTGTACTCTTTGCTGAGTAAAATCTAGCTGGATGGTTGGGCCCAAAGAATGGTGGTGAGTGGAGTTAAATCCAATTGGTGGCCGGTCATAAGTGGTGGTCCCCAGGGCTGGGCAGTTAGAAGGTCTGCATCAACTGTGGACCATTGTACGCAGTCTGCTTTGGAGAGTAAGAAAAATCATGAAATAAAGATGAATGATTCCTTGTCAGGTGGCCTCAGCACCACAGAATAGTTATAAGCATATTTTATTTAACATTATGAATATAATTCTATAACTAGGAACTGGACGTGCTGACACAGAAGGTCCCTTTCATTCCTACATCCATATTGAGTTATCCTTACTTAATTAATCTTTGTCTTCTTTTTATTAAACACAAAGAAACCTAAGTCATGTTATTTAAAGTAAGGGGAAAGAGGGAGGGGAGCCAGAGGATGCTGTACCAGGAATATCTCCATAGAGACTCTTATTCCTACACTGATGATTTAAGGTAGCTCAAGAAAACTCCAGCCTTTCTTAAAATAGATACGTTTGTCAACTTGAGCTGCAACAAATATGTCACTGAATATTTCCCAAATGTGCAAAATATTGCATTCTGTAATTCATACTATATCTTCAATATGTAGTCCCATCTAAGTCTTCTTTTGGCTCCCTCTCTTGACAAATTATAGACATTTGGTTCCCTTTTGTCCTTAAAGTCACAACAAACAGCTGATGTGTAATTTTCATCTTTCAGCTTTTTGTATACATAACTTCTGAAGAAATCTGGAGGGAGAATAAAAAGTCCTTTTCCTAGTGGATTTTGGTGCTATTTCAGCTCAGAGTACCCTTCTTCCTCACCTCTAGGTCAAAATTACCTGGGATGAATTCTTCCTGGAACTTTGTTTTGTGTTCAAAAAAACCAATTATTTTAAACTATATTTAACTATTTTATTAAACTAGAAATGTGTTTCGCTTGCAAATAATGTAAACTAGTGCAGTATTATAGAACTCCTTAGTCAAAGTAGTCAAAGAAATTTCCTGAATAAAAATGAAAACCAAATCAGCTTCACCTTTTGTAAATGTGTATCTCTTGGTATCATCAGAATTTATCCACCTATACCAGTCAAAAAGTGTAATTCCAGTGAACATTCAGATTTATTTATTTTAGAATAGCTTTGTCTATTACAGAATAGTACTATTGGAATTTTCCTAGCTGTCTTTAATTAAGAGTAATAGTGTCAGCTGAATTTAATATGACTTAGTGATAATGCAAGTAACAGCTTCATACACTAGAAGCAGAGTTGTCAAAGTCAATGGGATTCAATTGGCAGGAAAATTTAAGAAACATAAACGCAGCCAAAGTATAAAATGAGTAATTATTATACGTGTAGGAATATCAAGAATAAGAAAGTGACGTAAGCTATAAATAAAAGCAAACTGATTATTCCATTTTTACATCTTTAAATGTAATGAATCGTGATAGTGCATGCTGCCCTACATCAGTATTCTGTTATTTCATTCCTTCAGGGAATGTGTAGGTGATCAGGCTGTCTCTTGCAACAGCTCTGGTGCCTAGGAGAACAACTCCTTTCTTGTATAAACACATACCAGTCAAATAAAACTCAGGTGTGTGCCCGGTTTGTATGGTGTCACCACAGCATATGGCATACTAACCAAAGGTTGATAGAAGAGTTGCCTTTGTGTCCCTTATTTCATTGTAAAATAACTGTGAGAGAATGATTATGTACATGTCAGTAAGCACTAACACAAACACCTGAAGCCTGGGTACGTCATAAAACATTAGAAATGACATTTCATTCCACAGATGTTTAATATTAATGACATTGTATGGAAGATTCACAAATGCCCCAGTAACTAGGAGCAATGCAAACCCATAAGTAAGTAACTAAATTACTTTAAATTCAATTTCTGATACGTATCAACATTTTTACTTCCTTTTTTTTTTAGCACCTGCGGCATATTGGCCAGAAATTTCCACTGCGATTTCCTTTTTTTTTTTCCCTGAGTAATTGCTTTGAGTTAATTTACAACCTAGTAATGTGTGTAAGCAGTTCAAATTATTCCTTCCCATGTTCATTACCTTGTATTTGTCATCAGAGAATTCCATCTGCTGTTGTAATGCCCATTCATCTAAACAGTACTACTGTCATTGGGAAGCCGGTTACTCTTGAAGCAGTGTAAAATAAACTGTGAAGTAGATGTCAAAAGCTATTTCACCTGTTTTACATTCAAATCCTTGCTTTGCTTCGCTCACTTTTCTACTGAGCAGAATCAATAACAGCATTCATGATGGGATACAGACATTCAGCTCATAAGCTTTCAAGATATTAGCTTTTTTCACTTACGAAGGGTGGATGGGGAGAAAATGAACTAGTTGGCAAATGTGCTTTTCCTCCTTCTCCAACAACACCTCTCTTGTATTTATTGCAGTTTAGGCAGGCATTAGAGACATTCACTTTAAGGTAAATTTGCCAGGTTTGACAGTTTGGCAAAAAATAAAGGGCAGGTTATATAACAGTAAGAAAACTATTTTTCCTACTTCTTCATTATTGGTTTGTAGGCATAGAATACTTGCCTAGAATTTGTCTTATGTTGCAGTTATAAGGCAGCAGACCTTACAGCAATTAGTGGTATTCAGGCTACCCAAGATTTTGCTGGGCTACATAGTTACAGAGGGTGTCCCTGCCTCATAAAATGCCAGTTTGCTGTAAGAGTCTGCTCATATATCAGATTGCATCCTGTGTTCCTTGGGTTCCTCCCCCACCTCAGGTATAACCACTAGAAAATAAGAGGATCACAAGGTCTAACTTTATTGCTAATTCTGCCTAGCCTCTACCACTTTCCTACAGCATGTGGTAGGTTGGTCCTGCAAAAAAATAATGGCTTTTGATTAACTTTGCAGAGAGGATTGACTGTGGGTGAGGCTATTGGGTAAGATAACTGTAAAAGGTTAGTACAAAGAATCTGGAGAATGAGCTAAATTTACACAATGGATGAAGGAGTTTAAGCCCATTGAAGTCTGGATAGGGAATTGTAATTCTGCAAAATGTAAAAAAAAAGTTATTGTGGACCACATTCATTTTTCTACAGGATAGTGAGATCAGAACTGCATCGGCCTCTTTTTAATGTGTCCTAGAACAGCTCAAATCAGAACACTTTAAAATGATGGTTTGGTTGGTTTGTAAGGCTTTTTACTATTTTGATAGGGCTTGGGTTGTTTATTAAAAGTAAGGTAGCTGCTGGCAGATATTCATTACTTTACTCTTTGTGTTCTTCTGAAGTGTAGAGGATAGCAATACAATGCAATGCTCCAGTGAACCCAGAAAAAAATAAAAAACCCCCAAACTTGTTAAAAGTTAGTATTGGAAAAATGAAAAGTAAAAATATATTTTGTTTTAAAAAGCTGGCACACTGGCTTAAATGGTATTTCTCTCCATCTCCTTTTCTCTTTCATTGTTTTCTTTGCTATTTCCAGAATGCAAGCATCCCCAATAGTCAATCAGGATCAAAGTTATGTTCAGTCATTTATAAGTTAGGTGTCCAGCCTTCTGCAGAAGGTCTTTTGGATGAACAAGGCCTTTCAATCAGATACTTTCAACAACAGATCTGATTGTACACCAGAGCTGCCATTTAGTTTCGTTACTGATAGCATAAGGAATAGGAAGCAGCAGGTAATAAATATATAGACAGCAGATACTATACAGAAGGATCAAGCCACTCAGTAGTGCAAATAAGGAAAATGTCAAGTACTCTTCATATGTTGCTATCAGTTCCTTAAGAATTGATTTTTTTACTTTACTCAAATACTAAAGCCTGGTTTAATATAAATAATAAAATAAATAAGCTCTTATTTACATTACTATACTTTGTTTTAGTCATTACACCACTTAAATGCAAATAACAGAGTGGAAGTTTCTCTGTCTGCATGTGCATCATCATCACGTGGTATCCTTTCTATGACTGAAACAAGTCAGAATGCCCAAAACTCTTTTTTTTCCTTATATTGTTAATTAGCCTTTTCCAGTCATCCTTGCAGTCAGTTGCACCACTGCTGAGGAACAGCAAGCTTCATATGCAACTTAGCCCAGTACCAATTAACATCTATGCATTTCAGATCACTACTTTAGATCCCAGGAAACATAAGGCTTCCTGGTTTTAAGACTGTGTAACTTTATCATAGCTCTCCTGACCCACGTATCTGAGAAAACTTTGGGGAGAAGATGTTCCAAGCGTGTTCATAGGCCAGAGAAAAACAGCTCCAACTAGTGAGCTGGAACTTGGCTGGGAACACAGTGAGATCATTGCAGTGCTGGATCCATTGGTTCCTGCTGTCTTACAGGAATGGGCAATTAGGGATTTGGAGTATTAAACAGCCAATACACCAGAATAGCCTTGTTGCAGGTCATATGTTATAGCTCTAGCAGGAAGCTGCACTTGAACCGCTTATTACTTGCCTGCAGCTTAAGAGACATGGGTTAGTCAATCGCTGTGATGAATATGAATCTCCTTCTAGCTTCTACTTTAATTTATCCATGCTTAGTTCCAATTACTGTTGTACCAGCAACCTGAATTCTTCCTTTATTTGCATCTTTATGGAGCAGCAGGAGAGCACAATTTTTTAAATTTTCTTTGGATAATGAAATATGTCAGCCTTTTAGTTGATGTTTTTCACCACTGATCCGTAGACCACAAGTAGACCATAAGAACACGTTTCAGATGGAGTTCTTTATTCTTAAGCATGCATAACCAAAACAGAAAAACAGCAGTGCAGGTAAGTCTCACAAAGTCCTTTACAATTAGCATCAACATTTTTCTATCTGTGATCATAAAAGGGAACAGTTCTCCCACCTAAAAGCTTCCTGGCATCATCCTAGAGATTATTCTGCATTTGCCTTTTTCATAGCTGCATCATATTTCATAGCTACATCCTGTCATTAAGCCATCCTCCTCTTTCTCATTTATATTCAGCATATAGGAGGTAGCATAAAATCCTGCCAAGTGCATGACCTAGCATTTTGCCTGAGTCTTCAGGGTTGTCTGGCATGTTCTTCATAACTGGTCTCAATTCTCCCTGATACTGACGTTGTTCCCAGCTTTACGACACTATTGACTTTCCTCAGGATGCTTTTAATATCTGTGTGAAATAATTAATGATTGAAAACCTCTTCTTTGAGGAACTCAACTAGCATCTACTCTCCCTTACAGTTTTTCATTAAATAGTATATTCTCAGTTAATAGTTTTCTATGTGGCATATCTGAATGGTTTTAAGAATTTTGGTAGAGAACTGCTGCCTTCATTGTATGAAGATGCAGTAGGTTGTTTTTTGTTTGTTTGGGGTTTGGGTTTTTTGTGGGTTTGTTTTTTTTGCTCTTCTCTTCTCTTCTCTTCTCTTCTCTTCTCTTCTCTTCTCTTCTCTTCTCTTCTCTTCTCTTCTCTTCTCT